>VWYK01092076.1:0-11444 GCA_013399775.1 Semnornis frantzii | reverse complement strand
TCTATGATTCTATATATTTAAATCCTTATTTACTTTAAGAAAAGATGTTAGTAATAGTATTGAAAACTTACAATGAAATAATTTCCTATTAAAAAATGCAGTCTTAATCTCACTAGAATATTTGGCCAAATAAGGCAATTTTACCATAAAATTGGATGTGAAAATGTTTAAATAGGGCAGGATTCTGGTCCTCAATGATACTTTCAAGTAGATGATTTTTATAATTTGAGATTATTGTTTCCTTTTTATACATATGCACATTTTTTATTGTGATATTATATGTTTTAAACGCTCAGGCTTTATTTTCCCCCATGTTATAATTTTTTGCACACTGTTTTTATATGCATGTTGTTTTCTCATATTTAAGGTGTATAGCTTTATGAAAATTCTCAATTTCATTAGCAACACACTAATCAAAACATAATGATTCTGTCTTGATACTTCTGAACAGGATTCATATCTTTCTGTTCTTTTTCTTCATTGTCCACCAGTGCCTTTTTCTCCCTACTCCTCTCTTGATACATTAATTCTTAGCTTTATTTTCAAGATTATACTTGAAGTCTCTCATCTCTATAAAGCTTTTTGCAGCAAAGTCTGCTCCCCTCTGTTAAGTTTTCACCTCCAAATATGTTCATTATTGATAAAGCTTGGAAGCTTACAAGTAGGTCTCTGCCCTGTCTGCACATTTTTGAACCCTTTATTGGGCCAATCCTCACATTCCAGCCCTGTCTCTAGGAATGATTATTAGCAGGCTCATACCTGCTTCTCTTACAGAACTGTACAGAAGTTTTCCCTTGGGATAACTTCATTACATCAGACTTCTCTTAGTCTTTCCTCTGCTTCATAAGATTGATCCTCTTCTTAGAGGATGTTCACTCATTATTCTGATACAATTTTTTCTCCCCCTGCTTTTAGCAATGATTTTTGAGTTTAGTGGCTGATCAAGGCTGCCTTTCAGAAGGACCTATTCCTTGCTGTCAATAGCCAATCTTTTGGCCAGAAATGGATGAGAAAGAATCAAAGAATCATAGAATCACCCAGGCTGGAAGTGATCGCTAAAGGTCATTTAGTCCAACACCCTATGGTGAGCAGGGATGTCTTCAATTAGATCAGCTCACCCAGAGTCCCATCAAGCCTTATCTTGAATATCTCCAGGGGTGGGACCTGAAGTACCTTTCTGGGCAACCTGCTCCAGTGTTCAGCCACCTTCATTGTAAAGAACTTTTTCCTAATATCCAATCTTAAACTCCTCTTCTCTAATTTCAAACCACTACCCCTCACCCTGTAACTGCAGGGCTTTGTAAACAGTCTCTCTCCAGCCTTCTTGCAGGTCCCCCTCAGGTACTAGAAGGTGGTAATTAGGTATTCTTGGAACCTTCTCTTCTCCAGGCTGAACAGCTCAAAACTCCCTCAACCTGTCCTTGTAGCAGAGATGCTCCCTCTCCCTGATCATTTTTGTGACCCTCCTCTGGGCCGACTCCATCAGGTCCACGTTCTTCCTGTTCTGAGGTCTCCAGAGCTGGATACAGTACTCCAGGTGCTGTTTTATCAGAGTAGAGCAGAGTGGCAGAATCACCTCTTTATCTACTGGTCACAATTCTTTTGATGCAGCACAGCTACCTCATATACTCAGCATGTTTATTGGCGTGCCAAATAACTATTGTTGAGTAAGGCAGTAAAGATGTAGGTATCTCACACACAATTCCAGCAGAAACATATTGGGGTTTTTATTGTTCGCTGCAATATCGAGTAAAGCTTTATGCTGTACTTCATTTGTTGTAAACACTTTCAACATACTTCTTACTTTTATTCTGTTTTTACCTGGCATGCCAGTTACTGTATATCTCTGAAGCTACGAGTAACTGGAGTACTGTGTGCAGTTCTGGAACCCCCAGTACAGGAAGGACATGGAACTGTTGGAGTCAGTCCAGAGGAGGGCCAGGAAGATGCTCAGAGGGCTGCAGCAGCTCTCTTGTGAGGACAGGCTACAAGAGTTGGGGCTCTGCAGCCTGCAGAAGAGAAGGTTTCCAGGAGACCTTATAGCAGCCTTCCAATATCTGAAGGGGGCCTGCAGGAAGGCTGGGGAGGGACTATTGACAAAGTCTTGTAATGACAGGACAAGGGGAAATGGGTTTGAACTGGTAGAGGGAAGATTTAAACTGGATGTTTAGGAGGAAGTTGTTTGCAGTGAGGGTGGTGAGAGACTGGGACAGGTTGCCCAGGAAGGTTGTGGCTGCTCCTTACCAGGAGGTGTTCAAGGCCAGGTTGGACAAGGCCTTAAGTGACCTGTACTAGTGGGAGGTGTCCCTGCCTATGGCAGGGGGTTGGAACTGGATGATCCTTGAGGTCCCTTCCAACCTTACCATTCTATGATTCTGTGATTCTACAGGCAGTTTCAACATCTTTCAGCTTGTTAGGGCATACATTGCTGCATTATCATACAGTCGTTAGTTACTTGTAAGTCCTATGAGTGCAGTGAAAAATGTATCACTTGGTTCAGCTTTGCTTTGGCAAGCACCTTTATTACATGCGGAAAGTGGACTGAAATTTTTGTTAGCTTGGATATTTTGTGGACAAAGCTTGCAAAACTGCATCCTTCTAATGTTATCATTCATGATGGAAAAAAAAAATCTAGATTAAGTGGGATTTTTGTGAGTTTATATTTTGAGAGAATTATTTATTTGTTTGTTTAAATTATTACTTTCCCAATTTGCTGGCAATTTCCAATTTTTGTTTATTAGCTATTTATCACACTGAAAGCAATATTGTGATAAATATGGTATGAAATGCCATTAATCATAGTCTTGATAGGACATTAAGTGTAATAGGTTTTATGACTTGGACCTCTGCGTCAGGAAAAGTGGATTCCCAAAACTGACTTAAGGAAATTAGATACCTAACTCCTTTGAAGTCTACAGATACTTTAAAAGTTTCCTTCAATAAACAGAACTCAATTTAAAATTATAACCCAAGTTCCCTTGACTTTTATCAAAATTATTTCTTGTTGACTTCTACTTATGATTTAAGCCTCTGAAAGCATGACTATATAAAAGGTTAAGTAAAGAACCCAGAATTCTGTCTGGTTTGGTGTATGTTGGGTTCTTTAGAAGGATACTGAACTAATGTCCTGGCTGTTATAAAACACTAAGCAAAAACATATAATACTTTTTGACATGTGTGAGTACAAATTTAAATGAAAGCAGAGCTCACATATTGCTTTTACATTCTACCTGCCAGTCAATCTGAGACGTTATGAGCAACGGCAAAGCAATTTTCAGTCACGTATGGTGCATCGTGTAGGTCAAATTCTTTTATGTAAATCTCTTTCACTTGGGTGTTTAAATTTCAATAAAAATGTGATGATAAAAAGCGTGGCTTTTACTTCTCCTTCTGTCTCTAATTCATTCTGAGTTTTGGAGAACAAGTGGTTTATTGAGCATGACACCTAAAAGGCGTATTGTTTTTAAAAGGTGTTAAAACAAGAGTCACATATGTTTTGGATAATGGAGGTATTACAGGAGGCTTCTCCACACAGCCTTTCTTTCCTGTAAGCTGGGGTTTATGGAACTGCTCCTGTCGGTTAGCTTGAACTCTTTTGAAGTCTTCAGTTCAACAGGTGAGAGTGGAGCACCTGGTGGCTAACAACAGCATGGTCTGTGTCAGTGTTTTGTGTCATGTTGGCTTTCATTTGTGTTTTCATACAGGAGGTTCTCTCTGTTAGGAAAGTGATGAACTTCTTTTCAGGCATTGGAGTGGGCTGCCCAGGGAGGTGATGGAGTCACCAACCCTGGATGTGTTTAAAAGTTGTTTGGATGTGGTGCTTAGGGACATGGTTTAGGGTGAACCTTGTAGACTAGGGATATCAGTTGGACTTGATGATCCTGAGGGGCTTTTCCAACTGGAATATTTCTGTGATTCTGTGATTATTAAGTTGTACCTAAAAGTAAGCTGTAAGCTTTCTCTCTCAGCTGTGAAAAAATTGAGATATAAAGATATAGATAGATAGATAGATATAGATTAGATAGATAGATAAAGAGAGAGAAAGATAGATTAGAGAGAGAGAGAGAGAGAGATCACAGGATCACAGGATGTCAGGGGTTGGATGGGACCAAAAGAGATCAGTGAGTCCAACCCCCCTGCCTGAGCAGGGCCATACAGTCTAGCTCAGGTCACAGAGGAACACATCCAGACAGACCTTGAAAGTCTCCAGAGAAGGAGGCTCCACAACCTCTCTGGGGAGCCTGTTCCAGTGCTCTGGGACCCTTGCAGTAAAGAAGTTCCCCCTTGTGCTGAGGTGGAACTTCCTGTGCTGCAGCTTATATCCATTGGTCCGAAGGATAGGTGGATAGACGGATGGAAGGATGGATGGATGCATGGATGGATAGATAGATAGATAGATAGATAGGTAGATAATGTATAAAAATAATTGTTTTCAGAGCTTTCCTAATAAAAGGTGCTTTCCTGAGTCAGGATTCAGTTTGCATGTCAGGATTTCGCTTTGTAGTGAACAACCAAAGAAAATGGATACTATGCTGATCTCCTTTCTATATGTAGATGAATGCATAGCCCCTGAACCACTCAGTCTTTTTTGCCCACCTCAGTTTCTGCTTTTGAAGTGAAGAAAAAAGATGACATGCACCTCTGAGAGCTAGGGTACTTCTCAGTGGCAAATTGCACTTCTGCAAGTGACGTGAGTTAGAGTCCAAACATTGGATAATATGACACATAGTATGCTTTTGTACAAGTTGTGAATAACAAACACTAGAGAAATCCACACAGAAAATACCATCTTCTTAGGGGAAAATTCTGAATTTATAGACCAGTCTTATGAAATGCATTTGGCTGTATCTTCACCTGCTAGTGTACATTAGGTGAGAGTAAATGTTGGGCTTTTGTTTTGTTTAAAATGTGATTGCTTTGGGTAGTTTTGCTATTTTCTGAGAATCTTTCAATTGAATTATATGTGTGTGTATAAATATATTACAGGTTCTCAAGCACTGGTAGTAGGAGTGACTAGTGGACTAGTGATCCTGAGGGTCCTTTCCAACTGGAATGTTTCTGTGATTCAGTGATATTTCCCAAGCATTGGTAGTAGGAGTGACTAGTTCCTAGGTACAGGGAAAGGAATGAAGCAATTTTCAGTTTATTTGATTTATTTTATTTTTATTTCAGTTTATTTCTTGAGGAAGAGGAGCCTGAGGGGAGACCTACTCAGCACTGGTTAGGCCACACCTTGAGTCCTGTGTCCAGTTCTGGGCCCCTCAATTTAAGAAGGACATTGAGGTACTTGAACGTGTCCAGAAAAGGGCAACGAGGCTGGTGAGAGGCCTGGAGCACAAGCCCTGTGAGGAGAGGCTGAGGGAGCTGGCATTGTTTAGCCTGGTGAAGAGGAGGCTCAGGGGAGAACTTATTGCTGTCTACAACTACCTGAAGGGTGGACGTGGCCAGGAGGAGGTTGCTTTCTTTTCTCAGGCTACCAACACCAGAACAAGAGGACACAGTCTCAAGCTGCACCAGGGCAGGTTTAACCTGGAGGTGAGGAGAAAGTTCTTCACTGAGAGAGTCATTCCCTACTGGAATGGGCTGCCCAGGGAGGTGGTGGAGTCAAGGCAGGTTTGGATGTGGCCCTTGGTGCCATGGTCTAGTCTTGAGGTCTGTGATAATGGGTTGGACTTGATGATCTTTGAGGCCTCTTCCCGCCTTAGTGATACTGTGATACTGTGACACTGTGACCTCATTGCTGTCTACAGGTACCTGAAAGGATGTTGTGGAGAGGTTGCTGCTGGTCTCTTCTCAGAGGGAATGGCCTCAAACTGTAACTGGGTAAATTTAGACTATATATTAGGAAAATTTTTTCACAGAAAGAGTACTCAGGCATTGGAATGAGCTGCCCAAGTAGGTGGTTGAGTCACCAACCCTGGATGTATTTAAAGGTCTTAAATCACACTGAAAAAAGAATGATTTTTTTTTTTTTCTGTTACCCTTCTTAGAGATGATGTAATGCAGTTTGCAGTTTGATTTTAAAGTAATTTTTCCACATGTGATGTTATTTATTTCCTGGCACAAGATACTGCCATACACTAATGCTGTAAGTGATATGGCTACAAAGTGGAACATAGAAGGTTTCACCTCAACATGAGGAGAAATTTCTTTACAGTAAGGGTGACAGAGCCCTGGAACAGGCTGCCCAGAGAGGTTGTGGAGTCTCCATCTCTAGAGATTTTCCAAACCCTTTGTGTTGAGGTGGATGTACCTGGATGCATTCCTGTGCGAACTACCCTAGGTGATCCTGCCTTGGCAGAGGGGTTGGACTTGCTAATCTCTGGAGGCCCCTTCCAACCTCTAAGGTTCTGTGATTCTGTGATGGATTATCACATGGATGGATAATGATGGATAACATTGTTGGCATTAATCTGTCTTGCTTATGCAAGTTCTTTGTGTTGGTGAAGAAAAAAAACCTAATAACAAAGAGAATTCAATGAGTGTTTTGAATTCTGATGTATAAGGAAATCTATTCCCTTGTGTTATTTAGAAGCTTGTCAGAGATTACATAAGGACACTTACACATGTACTATATAGTGTTATATTTTTTTTTCATTTGCCAACATATTGTCTCTTGAAAAATTATCTCAATTATTCTTCCAACATACGATTTGATAGGGATCAATTCCCTCCACTTTGCCCTGTGTCCCGGAAGCCCCAGATGGAACAAATTTTTTAGTTCTGTGTTCCTAAATAACCCTACCAGTAATTCAGTCTCATCCATGCTTATTTCCTCTTCTATCAACTCCAAAAAGCCCTTCTTATGCTCCCTAAAGTATTAAGTACATATTTGTAACACCCTGGAGAGAGCTGGAAGCTGTCAGGGAACACAGACAATAATCTTACTGCTAATAAGAAGATGAAGACTTGCATAAACATACCCTCTTCTTTTTAATTTTACAAACTCAGCTTTGGTTCATTTCCACATTATCCCTATGCTTTTAGAGAATAATAGATATAAAATCCGAATCCATGTTGCATTAATCACACAGTCTCTTGGCACTTCCTCTGTGGGACCGAATGGAAAGGCCCTTGTCACGTCATCCAAAAATGTCATAACTTCTAAGATCCCAGTCTTATAAATATTCACTCATCTGTTTGTGTTCTGAGAACAACTTCAGCGGTTTCACTGGAACTGCCTGCTGAGTCTTAGGGTTAACATGTGTGTATGTTTTTGTGGGACTGTAAACTAAGGAGACAACAATTTTCTTGTCAGTGCGGGACTGCATTACCTACTCTGAGCTCAGGAACTGGCATGGGATTTGTGGTGAGAATACTACAAAGCACAGCTGTGTGCACTGCACGAAACGTAGAGAAACCATGTCAGGATCATTGTTTTAGCCTTGCAAAATTGGTTTAGTCACACAGAATCTCAAAAACACTGGCAAATCCCTCTGTGCTTCAAATGCATCATTTCATCTCCTATTAATGTGGAAAGGCAACAAGGAAGATAGATATCTATATCTATATCTACATCTATATCTTTATAGCTATATCTATATACTTATATCTATATCTACATCTACATCTATTCTGTATCTCTATCTCTATTATCTCTATCTCTATCTCTCTCTATATCTATATCTCTATATCTATATCTACATCTATATCTATTCTGTATCTCTATCTCTATTATCTCTATCTCTATCTCTCTCTATATCTATATCTCTATATCTATATCTACATCTATATCTATTCTGTATCTCTATCTCTATTATCTCTATCTCTATCTCTCTCTATATCTATATCTCTATATCTATATCTACATCTATATCTATTCTGTATCTCTATCTCTATTATCTCTATCTCTATCTCTCTCTATATCTATATCTCTATATCTCTATCTCTATCTATCTATCTATCTATATCTCCTACTACACACTCTGCTTACATTTGGAATAACTATATTTGAGTAACACGACATTGTGGGAACCTGCTGTAATAGAGAACCACGTGCCCTGGAACTCTGCAAAAGTTTCAGCTTTTGTTAAAGTTGAGACATATGTAAAACAAGCCTTAGTGAGAGAAATGTCTATGGTCTCAAGGCAGATCACTGGACACTCATGCTGAAACTGATCATCTATGTCTTAAGTGCAGAGTATTAACATTAACCAAATTACAAAATGAATTTATTTTCTCCTTCCCCTCTCTGTCTTCTACTGACTGTATTGGTTTGGATTAATTTGTTTGTTTGTGTGTGTTTTTTTTTTCTCCAAAGAAGGTTTAAAATGGCAGTATCTAACCCACTCATCAACTACAGTAAACAATAGTAAGTGACAGAATAGATCTCTGTAATGTTGGTTGAGCTGCATTTAGATAATACTTATTTTTCCCTTGTACCTACAATTAGTGTTAATGAAAGGAATACAGAAGTCTTAAGAAGAAAACTGTTCTGATGATAGAGAGCTCTTTCAGGGCTTCTGTGTACATCACAGACTTCAACAACAAAGGTGGCTATTTATAGATGGGATAAATACATTTTTAATATTGATAAATGACAGAAGTTAAGGAAATAAAATGCATGCTTTTGTGCATATTAAAGTTAGATTTATGTATATTTTTAAATTTACCTTAATTTCTTTTTGTCTTTATTTTTTTTTTAGTGAAGTGCAGGACTGGAACTTGGGTTTTTTGGGTTTTGTTTGGTTGTTTGGTTTTTTTTCATTTCTTCAATGTAATATTGATTTCCATTAAATCTTAGTGATAATTACCAAATGATTACCTGCCAATGGCAGGGGGTTGGAACTAGATGATCTTTGAGGTCCCTTCCAACTTTACCATTCTATGATTCTATGATTCTATAGTTTACAACCTAAAACACAGTTTGCATGGCAAACAAGTTTGAATGTACTTACCCACAATAAATATTAGCTACTTTCATATCAACTTTTTTTTTTTTTTAATATAAATAAACCAAAATATTTCCTGTAGTATCTGTCGTGTTTGTGTATCTTAGGTAGGAAAGAGCTTTATTCCAGGAAGGCTGGGGAGGGACTATTGACAAGGTCTTGCAATGACAGGACAAGGGGCAATGGGTTTAAATTGGCAGAGGTGAGATTTAGACTGGATGTTAGGAGGAAGTTGTTTGCAGTGAGGGTGGTGAGAGACTGGCACAGGTTGCCCATGGAGGTTGTGGCTGCTCCCTCACTGGAGGGGTTCAAGGCCAGGTTGGAGGAGGCCTTGAGTGACCTGTACTAGTGGGAGGTGTCCCTGCCTATGGCAGGGGGTTGGCACTACATGATCTTTGAGGTCCCCTCCAACCTTACCATTCTATGATTCTATGTATAGAAGATACCTGAGAATAAGTATTTGTAGTTATAGATAGGCATTCTACTATTCCATTCATCCACTCAATCATTTAGTATGTAGGATGTGGAGATACAAAGTAATATGAGTTTTGCATAAGCAGAACATGAAGTAGCAATCTCATTAGTATATATGAGTGAGAATGAGGATAGGTAATTCTCAGAAACAAAGTCAGCAAACAAGAATCAGCATCAGATCTGAACAAGTCTTTTCTGCTGCACAGGCTGCTTACAGCAAAGAAAACCAACCCCCCAAAAAACCCAACACTGCTTCTACCAATAAACAAGCGAGTCAGAAATCATGAAGAGCTTACATCTTCAAAATGGGAGTAGGAAAGATATCTTATTCCACAAGCAACTTTGTTGGTCTGAAATAGGAGAGAAACTAATATATAAGAATAACATAACTGGCACTTCAAAATAAATCTCTATCCAAATGTAAATTCTATGAAAATTCTAAATTGAAGTCAGTGGGGTTACAGTGGTTACAATTGAGGGAAGAAATTAGATATTAAATTGGTATTCTGTTTTTTTTTAGGGCAATGATGAAATCATTCTACTGCTGTACAGATATTTCTACTGCAGCTCATTATTTAATAACATTTAAAAATTCTGTGCATATATTTTCATTGGTTAAGCTTAGCATACTGAAATAACATTTCTCTGTTTGTTATAAAAGTTGATTTAATATAGTGCTACTTCTTTTTTTTTTTCCCAACACAACATTTTCTGCAAACTTCAGTTCAATGGTGAGAACAGTGAATAGGTTGAACAAATTAGCATATCCATTTGAAACACTATTATGGGCAAGGGAAAACCTGGGATATTTGATTTTCAATAGAACTTCTGGCAAAATTAGAATTCGTCTGAACTGATCCCTGGCTTTTTCAAAATAAAAGAAAACAATTTAAAAAAACATTAAATTGGAATTTAAACTGGGAGATGGGAGTGAACTAGCATGAAAATACTGAACATTAAAATATATATCAACAGGCTCCATTACACAGAATCACAGTATCTAAAATTAAACATATTATAACCAGTGGGATTAAAAGGAATTCTTGGTTTATTCTGAGCTGATTGGTGCACACAAGTCAGAGACCTGTACTTTGGATCTCTTAATCTTGTTGCTGAATTCTTGGTTTATTCTGAGCTGATTGTCAGAGACCTGTACTTTGGATCTCTTATTCTTGTTGCTGACTGCATGTTTTATTTGTTTGTCTTAATGTAATTGTTATCTGGAGCCCAGTGTTTTCTAATGAGATTTAATGTTCCTTCTCCATTAGATTGTCGTTGTGGAGAAAAAAAAAAACAACCAAAACTCCCAAACTTTATAATGAGAAAATGTTAAGTTGGGAGAAAAAAAAAAAAAGACAAATCTGTGACTATTACCAATTAGAAAGCCAAGTTGCAGCAGACTTATAAGAGTTCTGCAGCATTCATAGACAGATTCTGCATGTGGAGTTGGCAACTGATCTGAATAACTTCTGAGGCAGGCACGGCAGGCACATTTTTAAGCAAACACACAAGATAAACACAAATGCAATAAAATGTAGCATGCTGCTACTTCACAGAATCACAGAATCACAGAATATCAGGGGCTGGAAGTGACCTCAAAAGATCATCCAGTCCAACCCCCCTGCCAGAGCAGGGTCACCCAGACCAGAGCACACAGGAATGTGTCCAGGTGGGTTTTGAGTATCCCCAGAGAGGGAGACTCCACAACCCTCCTGGGCAGCCTGTTCCAGGATTCTGTCACCCTCACAGGCAAAAAAAAAAGGCTTCATGTTTACGTAAAACTTTATATGCTTCAGCTTCCATCCATTACCCCTTGTCCTGTCATCGGGCATCACCCAGCAGAGCCTGTCTCCAGCCTTCTGGCACTTACCCTTTACATCTTTATAACCATTCATGAGGTCATGTCTCAGTCTCCTCCAAGCAGCACAGCCCCAGCTCCCTCAGGCTCTCCTTGTAAGAGAGATGTTCCTTTCCCTTAATCACTTTTGTGGCTCTGCACTGGACTCTCTCAAGCAGTTCTATGTCCAGAACTGGACACAGTATTCCAGATTCAGCATCACCAGAGCAGGGTAGAGGGGC
>VWYK01092045.1:0-13610 GCA_013399775.1 Semnornis frantzii | reverse complement strand
TATGACCCAGATAGTTGTGCATATTTCTGATTAGTTGAGACTTTCCACCTTTGAAAATCCTAAAGGAAAGCTGCATGCAGCTACTGCTGCTTGGTGAAGCTTTGACAGCAGTCTTGGAGGAGGGTGCTGGGTATCATAATAGTGTTTATTCTCCAATTTATTATACCTGATGCAGATTTGAAAATTACCCACTGTAATATGACGGGCTTGTTGAAGACATACTTGTGGAAGATCAAGTATTTTAACTTTTTGTTCTGACTCCCCTTGATGAGTGAGAGTGGGAAAGGAAGATACCCTGGCCTGCATCAGCCCTGGAAAACACTGACTCTTCACAGGGGAATGCATCAAAAATTCTTTTACTTCTCCTGAAAAGCGTAAGCAGGGGTTAGTGACTACCAGAAAACAGGTGACAGTGATCAACCATCAGGACTCAGTTTTAAGTGAAAAGGGGCAGAATCACTGAGTGAAGCAGAGCAATGAAGGGAGATTTGGACACAGTAACACCACTGGTGCCATTATTGGCCCTGCACATGAAACCTGGGATCCCGCATAGCACAGAGCTGGCTGCCTCCTCACACTGCCCATAGGGAGAAGGAAGTGGGTATTATCATTTTAAAAATTACTTTGAAAAATCTTTTAAGTAAAGTAAAGAAAAATAAACCAAACAACAAAACTTGCATCAAATTGTCTTAAGGTGAAGGAAAAAAAAAAAAATGAAACAAACTTTGACTTTTTTTTCCTTTTTTTAAAAAATATTGTATACTTCTTCCTAGTTGTGTGTTCCG
This sequence comes from Semnornis frantzii, assembly GCA_013399775.1. Lineage (NCBI taxonomy): Eukaryota > Metazoa > Chordata > Aves > Piciformes > Ramphastidae > Semnornis > Semnornis frantzii. The sequence goes on along the minus strand of VWYK01092045.1, from coordinate 12,825 downwards.
GAGAGCTAAACCAGTAATGCCTTCCCTCATTTCCTCCCCCTAAGTTTTGCAGTGGGGCAAAAATCCCATATTGTTTGCATAGCTCCTCTCCTGATGACAGATGTTCAGCACTAACCTGGTTAATGAAAGATGATATAAAGTTGCTTTCAAACATCATATTGGCCTCTTCTACAAGATTAATGACTGCAGCAAGAAACAGAGATATCTGCAGAGGAGTGTGGACACTTTTTATAGCTACAGGCATGTGATGGATCTGGGAAGTTTTGCGGTTCCATACGAAAAGCACTGTGGAGTAAGGCAATGGATGCCTACACCCTTCGTGGCACCAGGACCCTGCCCAGATAGTGACTGAACAGAGTGAAAAACAAACCTCCATCAACAAAACAGAGGCAGACAGTACCAAGAGGCTTGGTTCAATGAATAACAGGTTATATCACTTGAGGATTTGGCCTTGAGCCTTAAGGCCATTGACAGAAAGTTTAGCTCTATACCACAGCTCAAGAGGAAGAGTACCAAAGTCATTAAAAGGATGATTAGCCTTCTAGCAGGTCAAAAATAATGAATCAATCCACATTTGTAAGGAATTACACCCAGAATGGGAAAAAGCTTTATAAACCAATACACTGTGGATTCCCAGATAAAACCTCTTCTGTCCATCTGTTTATAATCTTCTTTGGATTTGTTCCTTCTCTCTCTCATGATGCAGTCTCTCATGATGCAGTTAAGTTTTAAGGTAAGATGCTAAAAAATGAGAGTTCAGAAGATCTACAAAAACAAGAGGAATCTGTAAAAGTACTGTAAGTTGAATGTTTAAACCACCTACCAGTGGTTTTGAATGAAGCCATTTTAAAAAAAGGGATCATTTTTATAAGGACTTATAAATATCACCACTAGACAGTTGAGTATCAAGCACAACTCAGTCTACTAGAAGAATGTTGTATAGAATGAATGAAAAATATTTGTTATATCAGTATTCTTTAGACTTCTAAAAGCATGCTGTTGTTGTCTAAGCAACTGCACAAACTGTCATGCTTTCAAATAAATTCCAAAAGCAAGACTGGACAAATATTATATGCATATCCATATATTATATTTTAAAGCTTATCTATGTATATGACAACTCAGAGCAAATTGTCAGCCAGTTGGGAGCCCAACCATTAGTTCCTACTCCATAGACAGTTTAAGGTCTCTTTGAGCCTAGAGCAAGAATTTAATCCTCTACAAGTCTTGTGTTAGATATATAAAAATGAAATTTAAATCCAATATAACTGTGAGGTAAAATATTTAAATTTTCTTTTAGCCTCTTCATTAGTAAAACTCTTAATTAGGTCAAATTCTGAGAAGTAGCAAACATCTGGCAGTCACAGTGGTTTGTCTAGCATTTGTGTTCAGCTTCCCCCTGGATGCATCTCCCTGGGAGCCTTGCCAAAACAGCCACTGTGAGAGATGTTAACACCCAGAAATTATGGTGCCATTTCTAACTAACCCTGCAATCCATACCTGTTGCATTCATATGGGTATGCATGACTTAGGTAAATAATAATTTCTACCAGACTTCTTTTCCTCTTGTGACTTTGGTTTTGATATCACATCATGATTCAAAGCCTGGTGTACTGTAAATTTTCTCCAAATGTGTAGTAATTCCTTGGTGCAGTCTAAAGTTATGATTCATTTATACTGGAGTGACAGCATAATACCTAGGTGTCAAAATCCATTAAAACTGTTCAATGTCTTCTGTTTATTTTTAGAACCAATTGAGACTTAACTGATGGTGAAAAATATACAGTCAAGTGTGTTTACTTCACCTTTACAAAGAATCCGTTATAGTCCCAATTAATTTGTTATTCCTGTCACAACAGGTACTGGATACTTCAAAACTGTCATTACCGTTTCTCTCTCTTTTGCTTCTTTTTTTTTATATGATGGTTTCTGTTTATTTTTAACCCATTAGTAGGTAATGGTTGAGGGTTTTTTTGTAAAATAAGGAATTTAATAAAATTTGCATAATTTTCTATTTTAAGTAAAATAAGTGAGAATAAATACACTTCTTAATCAGCTGAAGTTTATAGTGCTCAAATTTCTCTCTTCCTACCACAGTTGAGTGGTTTAGCGCTGAATTTACTGACCATTCACAGGATGATACATCTTGTTCATTGGTATGAGTGGCCAGACAGAAATTAAAAATGTGCTACATGAGAGTTTCAAGCACCAAAATAGATATTTGTACAAATCCAGAGCAGCTTTTGCTGTGTTAATTGTTAACAGTACATGTTTGCTCATAGGAAATTCAAAACAGTGTTTAAAAACAAAACAAAAACAAAGAAGGGGGGGGGGGGAAGGCCAAAAAAATCAAAGAAAAACTCCTTGAGCATCCTATCTCAAATAAAACAAAACACAAATCACCAACAACAAAAAAGGAAAAAAAACCAAAACAACCTACAAAAAAACACACACAAAAACACAACAAAAATCCCAAGATGGGCGCTAGCAATCACCAAAACATAGTAGTCTCCTGCAAATAGCTGTAAATATAACTCCAAATAAGTGTTTGTAGTGGTTATGTTAGAGAAAGGACAAATAAAATGCTAGTGTCCAAATCAGTTTTGCCCATACTGAAACTAAAGCAGTAATGCAATGGTAAAGGAAAGCAGTCATGGAATAAATCAAGTATGCTAGGAGTTGAATGAAAAACTAAGCACAGAGAAATACAGTGTTCCTGACACTTATCTACAATGCATGCTGCCTGCAGTAGCCCCCATCACACTTGGCAAGATGGGCCCACAGTCCCCTCTGCCTCTTCGCCCTCCCTCAGCAGGCAGGGAGTTGTTTAATCACATGGCAGGTGCTTTACGTGTCCCTGCCTGCCAAAGAAACCAATAAGAAAGTAGGCCCGGGGCAATGCCCAGCAGTCCAGTGAGGAATGCAAGGCAGGGCTTACAGGAACAGGACAGGAAAAGCACAGCACAACTAAAGACCTGTGGCTAAGGGTCAGAAAACAAGCCAAAGCCAGGGAGTCACCCCCTCACCAGCTAAGAACTGAATGGTACAGAGTTCTGGAGTACATATTGTAGTTCACAGTTTTACAGTGCCCAAATAAGCTACTTTCTGGTTTTCACTTCTGGACAAACAAAATAGAGGAATATAACTGTGTATAGGACTTGATATTACTTAAATGCATCATTGGCAACCAGATCACACTCCTGCCCCAGCAGCATGGATTGGCATTCATTTCTGAGGCAGGTTGGGCCATTTTGAAGCAAAGTGAGACATCTTTCCTTTTTTCAAAGCTATTATCAGAATTTTATTATGACCTGGATGATTATACTCTGTAGTCATAACTATGCAAAATTAAGCATAAATAGCTTAAGTCACTCATAGGAATTAGAAATCATATAGGCCTATCGGAATCAGCCTATCCTCTCAACATTGTATTATGTCATCCACCTACAGTATATTTTCCAGACTTTTGACTTGTTCAGTTTTAAGTCTCAAGTAATGAGGCTTTCATTATTCCTCTTCTAAAATTTTCCCTAATCTAATAGACCTTCCACTTAAGAAATTTTTTTTTTTATGCTCAGTGTCACTGCAGCTAGGTCTCCCTCATTCACCTTAAGGACCTATCCATATCCTGCATCCTTAATTGTTACACCCTTCCACTTCTTTCACAAGTTGCAAACACATGCACTGCCCTCTCCTATGTGGGCTGGTTCTTTAGTTCTTTGAATGCAATTTAGAGTTCTTCAGTAGCAATATGATGTCTAAAAATCAGTAGTCATTGCTGCTGGATACTGGATTCTCATTGTGGTGGGAAGGACCCAAGTATAAACCTGTGTCTCCTGGACACTTTTCATTGTCTCTTGGACCATTCACAGAAATGTATATTGGCCTCATGCTATTGCCTCCTGCCTTAGTTATAACCAAGAAAAGAAATATTTCAGTAAGAGAGGAAATGTGTTGTCCCTTGCAAGATCATCTGCACACTTAGCAGGATGGGGATTTTCTTACAACAGTGAACAAAATTTTTATAACACATTTTCAAGCATTTCAGAGCAACTACATCTAGTGAGAGACAGAGCTACAGTGGGAAAAACAAGCAATAAATAGTTCTGATTCTCATAAACCAGCTCTACCTTCCCAATCTCTACTCTTCTGTAAATCCATTTATATAAATGCAGCCTTTTCTATAATAAAGTGGGACAGTCTAGTAAAAATATCAACACTACTAGAGGTTAGGGGGAAAAAAAAAGGAAACTAAATGTTCTAGAGAAAATGTTACTAAACGTCACCCAAAAAAATCAAGAAAATTACCAGAAAAGTAGAAGTATCCTGCAAATGTTATTTTAATAACACTGAAACTATCTTTAAAAGAGTGCTGGGGCTTACATAGTGATCCAACCAGTTCATGGACTGAAATAGGAAATATACAAATGTTTGAAGCAAAACTGTTCCCTCCTACAGAATAGTTTTCAAACAGGTGCAAGACCAGAAGTGGGGAAAAAAAAAATTTAAAAAATCAAGATTCAAATAGATACTATATCATGCAGATTAATTTTTGGCCATAAAGCATTAGTTTCTAGTACTGGATTTTCTAAGACAGAATGAGTGTTTTTCTCAAGAGTGATGTTTGTCCACATGCTAGGAGGACTTTTTGAAAACCTAAGGTTTTAAAGCTACTCTGCTAGCTCTTGTGCTCTCCCCACTACAGGCTTCTCTACAGCCATTTCCCCAGGGCTGTTTAATGTATCTTAAAACACAATACACAGGTGTTCTTCTATGGATTTCCAGGAACATTTTACATCCGTAAGAAGTGATTCCATGATTATGAATATCTGGGTTCATACACACCACTGTCTGCCTTTGTTGAATCTCCTGTAGAACAGAGCAGTAGAGACTTACTGAGGTCTTGCTGGCCTGCAACTTTAGTGATTAATTGGTACTGAACTTTGTTGGAGTGATCTGGGGGGGTTTTGTTTGGTTGGTTTGTTGGGGTTTTGTTTGGGTTTTGCATGTTTGTTTATTTGTTTGTTTGTATATTTTAATCAATATCTGTAAGAGATGGGAGATATGGAAAACCTATGAACCAAAGGTTTTGTGTAATACCCTAGATTAATTCAAAAGTGATTATTTGGTTACTTCAGCTTTTCGCTTTTCAAGGTACAAACCTTGTGGAAAGTTCTTTCCACCATTAAGGTGAGTTTTTTTTTGCACTGCATTTCCTTTACAAAGATTTCTTCCTTTTCTAGAGAGGAAAAATGATTTTTGCAAGATGAATTGAAGCACCCACTCACTAATATCACAAATTTCAACCAAAGCATAGTATTTGTCACTGGAGCATACAGTTCAAATGAAATAAATTCCTATAGTTTGTGTTAATGGCAACTTGTTGGCCTTTAGGCTTATTTGCATTGTCAATCTGCAAAGTGTTTTGTTGGGTTTTTTTACCTGAAAGGAAAGGAGGAGCCAATGAATGTAGAATGGAAGGAAGAGACACATTTGCAGCAACTGCTACAATTTTGCACCAAACAGGAAGATTTCTTCAACTTTTAATAACATCTCACTTCCGTCATTTTTTTTTCCCAAAGACTTGTTCCAAACTAACACGTTATCTTTTCCAGCTTTCACTATATAAGCTCACAAACAAGCTACAAGGTTTTTTGTGTCTGCAGTTATAGTCCATCATTATTAAATGTCTCTTGTTGGGCGGAAGAGGTGCTTCATCACAAACAGCCATTCATCAGCACTTGCCAAGCCGGCTCACATCTGACCTCTGCAGCAATAATGCGGCATCAAGTAGGCCAACTACCCAGTTTAGCGGCGGAGCAGGGAGCAGGAGCTGGCTTCAAGATTAAGTGCACTGTTTCAGGTTTCCATTCCCAGGAGCTAGGCGGGCTGATGTTGTATTGATTGCGAAAGTTTACCAGTAAGTATCACAAACAACAATAGCCAGGTCAACGATCGGTGATGCCTGAATGCGAATCCCGCGGGAGGCTGGTGTGCTCCGAGCCTGGGCACTGTTATCATGACGGCTGAGCGCAGGCTGAATAAGGTTTACCGGGAAGGGAAGAGTGAGACCCGGCAGCATGAAATGACATTTAAGCAAGTTACATGTGGGAGAAGGATGAGAGACAATGATGCAATTATATATTCCCTAGTTTCCAGTTGCAGCAAAACCTTGTCATCTCTCAATGTTTGTGGTAAGCCAACCTTACATTCGCTGTACTAAATAGCTTTACATACTCAGGAAGAAAAGAATATACAAATGCTGGTATTAATGTGTATAAACTATAGAGACAAAAAAGAAAGGGGGAAAAAAAATAAATCCAAGCATCTGTCTCTTCTACTAGCCACACAGGTTTGGCATCAGGATCTGGAGAAGAATCTATTCATAAAATCTCTGTGGGATTGTTTTGAAGACAAAACCCCACAGACTGTTCAAAACCCTGGCTAAACTTGTGAAAGAAAATATTTCTTCTGATGCTGCAAAATTCAGTAGTCAGGATTAAATGGAAAGCCTGTATTTAAACCATACTATGGCTTGTTATATAAAATTTTAAATCCTGACTCACTGGTCATCCTTCAGTGTGGAGTTGTATCCTAGAGTCATACTGAAAACCCGTTTAAGTTTTCACATCTATTACATTTAATGTTTAGCTAAAAGCTTATGCTTTAAACTGGAAATTACACTGAGATGCTATTTGGGACTTGTATTAATGAACCATTGTAGAATAGTTTTTAGTTGTACTTTAAAAAAATTCTAAAAACATTAGAGTGAGTTTGTTTTGTAGGCACTCAAATTTAACACAAAACAGTCTTCATAAAATATATCATATGGAACTTAGTATCCTATTTAGAGCTGAGAACTCTGTCTCTTCAAACTGACTATACCATTCTTTGTAATTCCCTTCCCAAGCATTTTATCATTTAAACAGTATCAAAATGTAGTTATCTGCTGACTAATTATCAAATTGTGGAAGAAGATATGCCAGGTAAAAGCTACCTTTATCACAAAACACTTTACTCTTGTATTAGGAGGTATCAGACCTCACTATCCTCTGTCTGGATTACTGTGCATTACACACACTTGATCTTCCCTCCTATAGGATGAGGCAATCAACTGTGCTTTCCATGGAAATAAAGGCTGTTGCAAAAGTTCATTTTGCAAATACAAAAACCTATACAGAGGCTTCTTGTGCCTGTTCATATTTTAGTATGCCCACTAAATTTTGATGAGCAAATAAATTGGTCTAGTGTGGGTTATAAATGATTAGCAATTAGTACTACATAGATCTTTCTTACTGACCTGATGAATGCATGTATATTCACCCAAACACAGTTCTGCATGTGTTATTCTTACTACAGCAAGGTCAATGATGAGTTCAGAATGATACAGTCCAGAAGGATTCTCCTGTACCTCCCATGAAAATACCTATTCTCCTCTAAAATACAATCAGCTAACTCCTTCTTTCACCACTATGATGTTGTCATAGGAATCCACAGAAATTGCCAAGTTTGTGTACACTCTAACAGTTCTAAACTCAGGCTTTAATTACCCTGCTTAGAGTTTAATTTGCACTTAAAACATTCAGCCAAAATGGAGTTTAAACATGAAAAATAAATGGCAGTAAGGTCTGCGTGTAATGTATTTTAACTATAGTTTTTAATTAATGGAGATTCTAAGGCTGTGTGTTACGTGTCTAAGCTACAGGATATCCCCCTTTTTTGCATGAAAATCTAGACAAAGTACCTGTCCATTGTGTAACTACAGGCAGTAGTAAAGGGTCAAGCTTATTATAGACATAGAAAAAGGAATATGTCCCAAAAGTACAATAGAAACAAATGTCACTTATCAGATTACAGCACATTACCCCTGATGATGCTTTCATTGTTTAGATTTTTTTTTTTTAAATTGGTGTCATTGCAAGTCTATACAGTTACTGAAAGGGTCAATGTATTTAATAGAATTATTTTTTACTACTTCTGTAACTGCAGACCTCAAACATGAGTTGGAAGTTTAGTATTGAAGACCACATTTTCATTATACTAGCTAAAGACCCTGTAAAAATAACTAAATGAGATTTTAAAAGAATGGAATTAAGAAGATGAATCATAACATCTTGCTGAAATAAAAAAAGCTTTAGTTTGTTTTTTTTTCTTTAAAAGATAAAAGGTATGCATTATAATAAGATACAGAGTAAGAACATCTCTGACACCTCAACATATTCTGACAGAATGTAAGGATGTGGTTACGAGTTTGCCAATTAATTACATTATTTGACGATGTGATAAAACTATTTTTGTCTGCTCCATGTTAGTATTTATACTAAAGTATTTATAATCCTTTCAGTTGAAAAGTGATTGTTAGATTAAGTGTAGCAACAAGAGAAAAAGTAAAAATATGTAAGTAACTGTAAGCCTCTAGGCAACAAAATGCAAGTATCACAATATGCAGTCCGTCTTGCCCACATCCTTGCAATTAATAAGAATTGGAAAATTATTTTCACTCCATAATTAGCAAAACACTTTCATTTCTATTGGTAGGAGTGCTTAGCAAGCAGTTTATAATCCACAGGTTTCTGTTAGGATAGTACACAACACCTGTACTTTACCAATAACGCAAATCCTGTGGCTCTGAAGTACAACAGAACAGCTTTAGAAAAGCTTACAGAAACATTTCTTTTAAAGTGCCATTTGGGACATTTTTTTTTTTCTTCACAACTAACCCCTCGAACCTGTTCTACAACAGCAGGGCAGGCCTATACTACACAATTCTGTTCTTGCATCATCTTTCCCCATGTGTTTGCCTTTTGCTAGACAACCATACAATCACATCCTCACTGCTGACCAAAAGCAGTAGAATGCTGGAGTGTTGAAGTGTTCTTTTCTTGTCACTGTTTCTGGTTACAAGTAACAACCATAAGGCTCCTTCCTCTAAGACAAGTGTTCATTGCTATCTGATAAAAGTAATTAAAACAAATCATAGACATGAAAGAATTTGTGTCTGGCTGTAGCAGTTAACTAGCCTTGACCTGGCTTGCATATCACAGCAGAAAAGTAGCACTTCATGCTACTGGGCTGCAGGCAGAGTATTAAAGCTGTTTGAGGGTGACAATTTCTTTTATTTATTTATTTTTAAACCACTCATGGATAAAATAAAGTTTCTTTGCCATAGTCAGTTTATCACATTAAGCCTGCATTAATATTTTCTAATCATAATGACCTCATCCTGCCAGAATGTACCAGCCCCTAATCCTTGCTCTAATGTTTTCTCATTAGCTGCTCAGCCTTGGCCACACTGGTTGTAGCAGCTAAGCACTGCCTCAGGCACCACTGGAATTAATTACCAGAAGAAACACTGCTGTTTTGAATTGTCATCTTGAATTTATCACTTGCCACTTAGTGTAACTCATCTGACCTAATAGCTCCTCCGTGTCACCGGGGGCTTGGGCACCAGCCTGAGGTGGGCAGTGTCAGTGGTGCTGTGAGTCCCTACGTGCCCAGGCAGCCCGGCAGGCAGCTGCTCCCAGCCTGGCTCAAATCCTGCCCTGCAGGCAGAGCAAGCTAACGATGCCCCCAGCAAATTGCAGATTACCCATACTTCATGCTACATCTGAATCTGAGGAAGACTCTGAGCTGGAGCTGGCTCACCTAATGGTTACTGCTTGGAGACAATGATCTTTCATTTCACTGGATGGGGTGACAGTAACCATTTGTTTCACTCATGTTGTATTTTCAAAAATAATAAAACTGACTCTTCACATACGGATGAATAAATGGCTCCAGCGGACCTCACAGAGTTAGGCATGTGCAATTTCATATAAATCGTGAAGAAATTGCTCATTAAATTGCTCTCAAAGCAGAATTCAAGTCAGCAATACAATACAGGTATGAACTACCTTTACATTCCTCCACACACACATGTTTTCCATTTGTCTTAGGATGAAGGATCTTCCCAGAGTTTGTATCTTGAAAGTCCATAATAAATGCCTTTTTTTTTTCTGAAAGCAGAAGCATTTATCCAGCATAAAACTCAAGTTTTTCTATGCTCGTATGCTCAAGTCTAAGATTTATCTGTGAAAAACTTGCAATTATTTCACATTTTCCCAACACAAAAGCAATAGCCAGAAACAACACATTTCTGATGAAAGCTTTGTATTTGCAAGCTCTGTTTAAGTGTTTAACTCTATAAGAGATGTAATTTTACTCTTGCTGAAAACAGGGATGACTCAATGTAATAAGCCAAAAATACTGTCCAGATAAGATAAATATTAAAGAACTTACCTGTTAGTAGACTTTAATCAATAACAATTCTGAACACGTTTCTTAGACAAAAAGATTTCCTCTTGCTACCACATTGTATACTCAGCAGAGTAAACTTAGAGAGATGTATAATGTGATATAAACATTAATAGTTTCACAATTGTGTTTTAGAAAGACTATTTATAGAGAAAATACAAAATGCCTCCCAAAAGTATACTTAGATGTAAGCCACCATAATCTTCTTGCTCATGCAGCAGGAAATCTAATACACCAGCTCAATAAACCTGTAGGAAACAAAGGTTTTATGTAGCATTAAGAGCCACAATATTAAAATACCACATATTACATTCAACTACTCTTACAACACTCATTTTAAGAGCCAAGAAAATTAAGTGCTAGTTTGAGAGTAATAATATCATAACATACAGAAAGAGACTAGAAAAGTACAAAAATATGTGGATTCCTCATTATATTTGTCACTTGAGTCAGATGCAAACACTTGATGGTATTGATGGTTTTGGTTATCACTACAAAATACTGCTCCAACATGGTGGTATCCCCAGAATGAGCTTCAAAATGTAAATTCTCATCAGCTGACTTAATGTCATTTCTATATGTATACTTTATCCTTCCTATTACTAAGAACAATAAAGTAATCATTGATATGTCAGTCAAAAAAAATCTACATTTAAGTATAGCTGCATAAGAAAAATATAAATATGTGTTTTTAAATTAGAGTGTAGAGATGATTGACCTTCTGGCAGAATAATCTAGACAATTGATAAAAATTCTTATGATGAAGACCCTGCTTTGGGGGTAAAATTAAAAAATATTATTTTATTAAGTTCAGGGGTTTTTTTAATCTTTATTGCCTGTGTTATTTATATTATCTTATTTGGTAACTACTCCCCAGATTGTTAGCAGACATCATGCATGTAGGATTCAATTCCTGGAAGGCACAGTTCTAGTACTAAATATAAAAGCAAGACCTGGGAATTTCTCTTTCCCAGAATCCAAAATCTTTGCTCCTCTTCTAGCTAGCAGTGAAAGATGCGCTCTGTTAATGATTTAATTTATTTTTAATACCTCAAAAACTGTAGCATGGCTTTTGCAGGTTTTTTTTTTTTTCAAGCTCATGACTGAATACTTCTTAGTGATAGGACTGAAGGAGGACTCAAGAAGTTGAAGGAAGGAAGGAAAGAGAGAACTATTTATAAGTGCTTAATAAATGGACAGAGCTTTAGAATGTTTTGGTGAAATGGGTTCATAGATGAAGGGCAACTGCAGTGGTCAAGATGCATAGCAAATACATTTATCATACAATTCACACTTGCGCATACTGCTTATATATTTGTTTATCTAGTTATTACAACTTCTTTCATCCATGCAAGTAAGTGGAAGGTAACATTATTTTTAACAGCTCATAGGAAGACCACAAACTTCCTTATAGCATGAAATAAACATTTTTTTTTTAAACAAAAAAGGGGGCATATCCAATTGTAGTTATCAGACATATTTAGATAAACATACAATTGAATAACACAGATTGCACTGTGAAAGTTTAAGCATTCCACACTTGCATTTTGATCACACACTTAAAAAAACTACTTTAGATATGCATTTGTGGAGCCTAAGTGCTTCTTTCGTCCCATTACTTAATTGTTTTAAAAAAGACTGTGTTTTAAACTGAAGGAAATACCATCTGGCATGAAAAAAATTCCTTGCAAAAGGGATAATATATCTAAAACCAAATTGTGTGTATTTGTTATTGGGAGACTGAGTTTATGCAAGCAATTGTCATGCAAGCAGAGTTGTAAGTAATAATGTGGCCTTTAATGACGGAATGATGGACCTGCCAAACACTAGCTCCCTGCCATAGACTGCTTGTATTTCCCTGCACAAAGATGCCCATCTGGGAGTTATTAACATATCCTCGTCAATTCAGAACCTACTTTAACATAATCCATATTTGTTGGAGAAAGTCCAACATCAGACAGAGAACGGTGGCCACGTGATCTGATGACACATTTCAAGCAGCACACATAAAGCATGCTTGGGCAGCTAAGCAATTCAGAAATGCAAATAGAAAAAGCATTCCCCTTCCTAGATAAAAAGGACAAGTCCCTTTTGTCATAACACGTTATACACTCTTAATACTGAATGGAAACAACAGCAATAGGAAAGGAATTCCAAGCATGCTGACACACTCAGTCTTGCACCAAAGCTGCTATGTTTCTGAGGCCCAAGGAATGCTATGCTGCACAAGGGTAGTGAAAGAGAATACTGCTGATGTAAGAGAATTTGTATCTCACACTTGCTTCTATGATACTTATAAATGTGAACATTGTTTACTTAAAGAGACTGAAGATGGTATCAAGGAAGCCTTTTGTAAGAAAACTACATGGTCCTACAGGACAGTTTGCCCTCAGAAGTTCGTGTTTTCATAGAATTAGGTTTTTATTTTTCTTTCCAATTTTGAGTGATTCACCATTCACAAACCTTTCTGTAGTTTGGACTTCTGAAGTACACACTGATACTTCTGGAGCCTTCCTGCATTATCATAAAAAT
>VWYK01092044.1:0-12824 GCA_013399775.1 Semnornis frantzii | reverse complement strand
AGCCTCCCTGCAGGATCTCTTCATGTTGCCCTCTTCCTGCCTGGGCAACTGTTGGAGGCTGATCTTTTGCACCCTGAATCATGACAGCACAGCAAAGGCCCCAGCAATGGAAGGCACTTCAGGTTCCAGCACTCCCCCATGCATTTAGCAATAGATTCCTCACTTTCAAGTCACAACAGTGCAGTAAAGCCAGAGTTCAGTGTTAGCGTCTCCATGGGTTTACTTTACCTGGGACTATGCCATAGATCTCCTCTGCTATCCTGGCAGCCTCTTTCTTGTTGCCTTTCACAATATAGAAATGGGTCAGCAAAGCCAAGGAAATCTTAATGAGAAGCTTGAAGCAAAACAAAGCAAAGATGGCCTGGTAAATGTTAGTGACTGCAGGCAGCACAGCTCTGCCCTCCATCTCGCTCTGCTCTCCAAGCAGCGTCCCAGGCTGAGTGGCACTGTGCTATTCTTGGTGTCCTCTGGCATCTATTTTAAACTGCACAGAACCTGCTGCTCCTCACTGACCAGAAATACATCCTGGGCTTGTTTTTTGGTGTGGCCATTTGACACTCAAGCACAATACCAAGGGTGAGAGGCTGTGATCATGCCAGGCAGGAAACAAACTGAAAACACTGCCCAAGGCCACAGGATTGGGATATTCACAGAGTCACTCTCCAGACCCCTCCAGAGCCCTCAGTGCCACCCTGCACTTGCTGTGAGGGGGCAGGGCTATGCAGAGCGGCTGCCCAGGTGGAGCTGCAGGCACTGCTCACCAGGCCAGGGGTACAGGCAGGGGTACAGGCAGTGACTTGCCAGCAGCTCTCACACAAGCCAGCCTGGGAGGCAGCTCAGCTGTCCACCGCAGTGCCTCAGCTCTTGCTGCTGCCTGGGCAGGAAGCAGCCAACTGCAGCAGGCAGCAAAGGTCCCTGTCTGCCCCCAGTGCCCATGCTAGCAGAGGGTGGCACTTCTCTAGAGGCATGTGCCAGAGCGCCCACCAAACCAGCCATCTCCCAGAACTGGTGTGTGCCAGAAAGCCAGCTCGGGCTGGCTAGCATACAGAGCTCTCCAGAGCCACACCAGGATCTAAGACCAACCCAGGCCACATGCTGAGCTCACCAGAAGACTGCACCTTCCAGTAAATGCATAACCCAGCAAACCTCATGAGCTTCAGCAGGACCCAGACAGGACCCTGCACCTGGCTCAGAACAGTGTCCATGAACAACTCAATCTAAGCCTAAGCATACATAAGAAGCCAAACTAGCCAAGAGACAGAAAGACCAAAAGGAAAAGAGAGTTTATTTTTAAAAGATGGGGGAAAACTTGAGCACAAATATGAGTACATCACAGTGCCTGCCCTGAGCACCTTACAGGGCCCTCCACAGATGGGTACATCACAGTGCCCTCAGCACCTTACAGGGCCATCCACAGATGGTATCATTGACCTTCCTGCAGGGCCACCCACACCCAGCAGGCACAGCCCGAGAGGACTCTGCCTCCCTTGCTCTCCTTTCACACAGGCTTTTCAGTTGCCAGCACTCTGCCTGCAAGCATTAGTGCCTGCTCCAGTGGATTGCAAAGTTCCTTCCAGTACCTTTGGGATGGGATTTCAGTACAGCTCAGTGATCCCCTCAGTGCCAGAGGCCTGCTCTGTGGGAAGTGTTTGGGTGCTCCCTCTTCTCCACACCAAAGCCAGACAGGACTCAGTGCTGCTCCCTCTTCCTTGACATCCTCCCAGCATTTCACAGCCACCAGATGTTACCTGCAGGCACAAGTGACTCCATTGGGGTTCTTCAGTAGTGCTGTTAGCCACTTCTGAATGCACTCAGCAGCTCCTCTTTTGTTGTTACTGGTGTGATTATTGACACTCGTTGCAGCCACTGAGAACTTTTCAGACTGTAAAAAAATCATTCAGTGACATCATGGCAGGACGAGAAGGAACAGCTTTAAGCCTGAGGAGGGCAGATTGAGACTGGAGAGTAGGAAGAAATTCTTTGCAGTGAGGGTGGGGAGACACTGGCACAGGTTGCCCAAGGAGGTGTTGAAGGCCAGGCCGGATGAGGCCTTGAGCAAGCTGGGCTGGTTGGAGGTGTCCCTGCCCAAGGCAGGCGGTTGGCACTGGATGATCTTTGGGGTCCCTTCCAACCCAACCCATTCTATGAATCACCTCCTCCTCCACTGTAGCAGGCCAGGAGCTGAAGTAGTCCTCCCAAGGGTTGTGCAACAGGAGTTGCTCAGTGGAGCAGCAGCAGATCTGCAACTGCAGGGTCAGGGTAAAGGCCTGAGGCAGCTGGTGCAGGAAGGGTTTGGCAGTCACTGCTCTCAGAGGCAGCAACCAGGAACATGAAGATTTTCAGTCCTTTCTCGTTGCGTGGCCCCCCACACCAATGGAAAATACCCATCCTGTAAGGAAGGTGAAAGAGCTTCCAGGCAAGCTGCAAATGTGTCTGGAGAAGCAGACCACACCTAGGTTTGGCACCGTTTGACCTGACCTCCACTTGTAATGCAGAGCTGGCAATATACAGACTGTAGTACAGTGCAGAACGGAAGTGAGAGAGAAAAGGCTAAAACCTCTGGTGAAAGGAACCAGGCTTTGTGAGTGCTGTTGGGTTCCCTGGCCCTGTGTTTCATGAAAATATGCCCAATGAAACCAGAAGATGTCAGTCATGAGGCCAAGTGCCTCCACAGGCAGAAGCTGGGCTTTAAACCCTGCCCTTCAAGGCTCTGGGAACAGCACTCCCATATTGCACTATTAGTTTGCTATTAATTTACTATTAATAGTGTCTAACACTACATAATATTCAAAAGTCAGTCAAGTGTCAGGACTTTAGTCTTCAGTGATGCTTGAAAAGAAAGGAAGCCTGTGCCCTGGGCAAGGGCTGGGTGATGTGAAGGGGATGATCAGCTCCTGTCACCCACTGGGATGTGGCCCCAGGGAGGGATGACCAAGCACTGCAAACAGACACAAGGAGCCACTGCTCTGGGGGCTTTCTTCTCTCCATGAAAAGCACACCTAGGGGTTACTGCCACTGAGGGGAGGCCTTCCCAACAACACCTCTGCTATGAGGATGAGCTGAGNAGATGAGCTCTGAGGTCCCTTCCCTCACTGAGCCATTCTGTGACTCCACTTGCAGAACCTGTCTGACAGTGCTGCTGACGTGGGCTGGGTGAAGCTACACACACTCAACCCTGTCCCTCCCAGCCAGGGACTGAGATGCCACTCTGGTCAGAAGGAAGGGAAAGAGAATTTTTAAAACCAAGCATCCAAACAAGACAAACAACCCAGACAACCCCCACACCAAGAGGGAGTGGGAAGGTGGAGAGAGTGAGCAAGCACAATGGTGCTTGCTGAGCCCTTCAGAGTTTCTGTCTGGGGCACACCTGGGCATGGTCTGCTGGAGAAGGTTTTGGGCCTGAGCTGTTTCTGAAGGCTGAGTTATCTCCAACTGACAGAATTTCTTCAGCTAGGTACTTAAAAAAATGCTATCAGCTGACAGGACTTCCCACCAAGGGAGTGAAGAGGACCAACCTAGCACCTATTAAGAAATATCAACAATTCACACTGGAGTTTTGATTTAGCAACAGGATGCTCCTGGTGACCAGGGAAGAACTTCTAAATAACAACACTGCAGGCAAAACACTCACAGGGACATGGTTGCCAGGACTAAGGCTCTGGAATGTTTGTGGTCATGGACCTCAGGACTCAGATGCCAATGTCATCTCAGAAGAGCCGTTTGGGTGGGGTTTGAATTAAACACTGCCTGCAGTGCTGCTGTCCCCAGCACGAGAAGGACACTGAGCCAGTCCAGAGGAGGCCACAAAGGTGCTCCAAGGGCTGGAGCAGCTCTGCCGTGAGCACAGGCTGAGGCAGCTGGGGGATGTACAGCCTGCAGAGAAGAAGGCTCCAGAGGAACCTCAGAGCTGCCTGCCAAGAGCTGAAGGGATCCTGCAGAAAGGCTGCAGAGGGACTTTGGCTCAGGGAGTCTGCAGACAGGCCAAGGGGGAATGGTTAGGAGCTGAGGCAGAGCAGGGTCAGACTGGAGCTGAGGAAGAAGTTGTTGAGTGTGAGAGTGCTGAGAGTCTGTCACAGGCTGCCCAGGGAGGCATACAGCTCCTGCCAGGCTGTATGAGGCCTTGAGCAGCTAAGTCTAGCTGAGAGGTGTCCCAGGGCATGGTGGGGAGGTTAGAGCAGATGAGCTCTGAGGTCCTTTCTTGCCTGAGCCATTCTGGGGTTCTATGAAATACTTTTAGATAGGTCTCAAAATAAAAATCAGAGTGAACATAAGAAATTAGCAGAGAATGCTGCACACTAACTGTGTGTTTTGCTCTCCCACTCTCACTCCAGGTTAGTCACTTCCTACAATATTCCATGTCTAATGAAAACTGTTTTGTCTCCAAGGCTTCTGACACAGATCAAGCTCCATGCTCTGCTCCCAGCTGGAAGTGCAAAAGCCATGTCCAGGCATCTGCAGGGCTCCAAAACCCCTGAAACCATCACCCTAAGTTGAGGTAGCACAGTTGAACAAGTCTCTGTCTGAGAGCTTCAGGAGCGAAGTGAAGCATTTCAGGAGCAGTGTCCTCAGCAGCAGGCAGGGAGCCCTCGGTGACCCAAGTGTCTTCTCCACCTGCATGTCTCAGGAGCTCGGCACTCTTCCCTTCTTCCCCACAAAACACTGCTTGGTCCACGCACCTTTGGGTCCTGTGGCATCTACTGCAACGTCGATGATGGAATCTGGAGTCATCCACCGCAGAAACACCAGGAGCAGGAAGTTGAGGACAGCCAGGAGAGCAAAGATGTGGCCAGTGACAGGGCCGCAGTGTGCCAGGAGCCTGCCCAGCCGCGCTGCCATGGGCAGCACTGCCTCAGCTGCCACCCTGTCATACACCTGCAGGGGAGAGACAGGCAGAGCTCAAGCACCGCTCCCACTTGCACACGGCCGGAACTCAGACACCACTCCCAGCCAGAGCCTAGGCACCACTCCTGCTCAGAGGTGGCCAGAGCTCGGACACTGCTCCCAGACAGAGCCTAGGCACCGCTCCCACTCGCACACGGCCAGAGCTCAGACACCGCTCCCAGACAGAGCCTAGGCACCGCTCCCACTCGCACATGGCCAGAGCTCAGACACCGCTCCCAGACAGAGCCTAGGCACTGCTCCCCCTCGCACCTGGCCAGAGCTCAGACACCGCTCCCAGCCAGAGCCTAGGCACCGCTCCCACTCGCACACGGCCAGAGCTCAGACACCGCTCCCAGACAGAGCCTAGGCACCGCTCCCACTCGCACATGGCCAGAGCTCAGACACCGCTCCCAGACAGAGCCTAGGCACCGCTCCCACTCGCACATGGCCAGAGCTCAGACACCGCTCCCAGCCAGAGCCTAGGCACCGCTCCCACTCGCACATGGCCAGAGCTCAGACACCGCTCCCACTCGCACATGACCAGAGCTCAGACACCGCTCCCACTCGCACATGGCCAGAGCTCAGACACCGCTCCCAGACAGGGCTCAGGCACCGCTCCCGCTCACAGGTGGCCAAGGCTCAGCCATCACTCCCAGACAGAGCCTGGGCACTGCTCCCGCTCGCACACGGCCAGAGCTCAGGCACCACTCTCGCTCAGAGGCAGACGGAGCTCAGGCAAACAGTCAGAGTGCAGCACAGGGGCTGAAGTCAGCAGTGACAGATGCCATGGCTGCAGTTAATATTCTCCACTAGCAGCTGAGTTTTCACACTGAAGTGGAATTTGAATCCTGAAATTAGAACTGCACAGCATAAGAGGGACATGGAGCTGCTGGAGTGGGGCCACAGGAAATCACTAAGGTGATCAGAGTGCTGGAGAAGCTCCCCTGTGGGGACAGGGTGAGTTGGGTCTGTTCAGCCTGGAGAAGAGAAGGCTCCAGGGAGACCTTAGAGCAGCCTGCCAGTGCCTGAAGGGGGCCGCAAGAAAGATGGGAAGGTACTTTTGACAAGGGCTGGGAGTGACAAGATGAGAGGGAATGGATTGAAACTTGAGGAGGAGAGACTGAGACTGGAGATTAGGAAGAAATTCTTTCCAGTGAGGATGGTGAGACATTGGAACAGGCTGCCCAGGGAGGTCGTGGATGTCTGTGGAGGTTGGATGAGGTCTTAAGCAACCTGGGTTGGTGGGAGGTCCATAGCAGAAGGGATGGAACTGGATGACCTTTATGGTCCCTTCCAACCCATCCCATTCTCTGCAATCTGATCTCAACAGTGTTGCTTCCATCACATCCATAGCTTGTGGCAGTTTAGCTGTGCTCAACCTGCCAGCACTGAACTGCCTCTCCTCACTTCACACCACTTCCTAGCTCAAGGCAGACAAAGCTGCATCATGGCCTCTCGTTTCTTTCATCCATTACTCCCCAGGATGCCAGGAAAGTCACTTCATGTGAAAAGAGGGAAAAAACACACAGGTAGAAACGCAAGCAAAGCCCCAGGCTGCTCCTCAGAACAGTTATGGGTCAGGAAAAATGCAAATAGAGAGAACCTCACCTAGTTAGGGAGGCATTTGGGGGGAAGAGAGTCTTCGGTGAAGCTTTGTAAAGTAGGTGTAAGAGTGGAAGCACAAAGCTAAACAGAGTGCACATGGCAGTGGTGCAAAGCAGCAGCTGCTGCAGAGCTGACTTGAGTTTAAAAGCAGAACTGCACTCACCTTCTCAGTCCTCTCTGCTACATTCCTCCAAGTATAGAAGGTCTTCACCTCCTTGTGAACAGCCTCTGGAGATGGCAGTGTTCCTGCTCTCAGCTGGGCAATGGCTTTCTCTAAGCCACCACATAAGGATTTGACAGAGGGTTCACATAAAATGATGAGATTCTCTGGCAGCACCTCGGGAATGCCTCCCACTCTGGTACTCACCACCTGGGGAAGGGGAACAAAGAGCACCGCTGCAGAGCAACGTCACTGAGTGCTGCTGCTGCTGCGGGGGGGATGCAGCACCAAGCGAGAACAGGAAACAAAAAGGATTCGGCAAGTGGTTGCAAGTTGGGAATTCTGCTTCTACTAGAAGTCTGGGCCTGGGAAAACACCTGGCAGAGTGGAATACCTTTAGTGTTGGTCAGACTGTTTGGCAGCATGGAGTGTTGAGGGATGCCCTCAGTCATGTTGATAAGGCTTGGAGCAGAGGAGCCTGAGGGCTGCCCTCAGTGCTGTGCTAAAGATGTGCAGGGCAGTGTCGGGAGGATGCAGCCAGGCTCTGCCCAGGGGTGGCCAAGTGCAACACAAGGGGCACTAGGGGCAAGCTGGAGCAGAGGAGGTGCCAAGGGACCAGGAGGGGAAGCTTTTTGCCTGTGAGGGTGTCAGAGGCCTGGAGCAGGCTGCCCAGAGAGGCTGTGGAGTCTCCTTCTCTGCAGACATTGCCAAACCCCCTGGCTGTGTTGCTGTGTGTCCTGCCCTGGGTGCTGGTGCTCTGGCAGGGGGTTGGGCTGGCTGTTCTCTGGAAGTCCCTTCCAGCCCCTAACACTCTGTGACTCTTGTCATAGAGTTGTTCAGGTTGGAAAAGACCCTTGACATCATCACGTCCAACCAGGAAGGGAGTGGGAAGGCAGCCTTCATCTAGTGAGTGGTTGGTACCTTTCCTGAATCTGTTTGCCACAGCCATGTCTGTGTAACCAGAGTCTGGACTTTGTCTCAGTAGTCCCTCATGGACACTGCTACTGCTGCTTGGAGAGGACACTGTGCTGCAGCTGCTTTCTGAAGCATGCTGAACATTTACCAGAGCTTCTTTGCAAGTTCAGTAACTTTAATCTGAATTATTCCTTCTAGAGGGCAGTCAGGAACTAAGCATCGCAGGACACAGTCAGCTCTGAACAACAGCAACACCAAGAAAACTGCAGTTTTCTCACCTCAGATGTCAAATAACTACCACAACTAGGCAGTAACTACTGCCAAAAGGAGCGAAGAGACAAAGCCCTTCCCATTTCCTGTGCTTCTTGTCTATCAGACTCTTATCAGGCTTTTAAAACACTTCCATTGTACTTTCACATGAGAAGCAAATTTCCTTATGGCTGCTGATTTAACTTTTTTCAACTTGCTAGTCTGAGTTAGAAATTAGCCAGAAGCGCTCTTACTGTTTCCTCCTTCTCTCCAAGTCCTCTCTTGAATCCTTCCACAGCAAGGCCAGTAGACCCTCACTCAGTTCATTTAAGGAAACAGATGCCACTTGTTGGTGCAAGAAGGAAACAGCTCCATGACAATGCTGCTGATTCAACACTCATGAGCCATCTCTCTGCAGCCCCTCTACAAGCAGTGGCAAAACAACCCTCACGAACATCAGCTGCCCTGAAACTCCATGAAGGGGAACAAACAGAACAGGCAACCTGCTTAGCTAAGAGACCTGGGAGCTATTTCCAGCTCCACACAAGTTTCTCCTGGGTGCTTCAGCAGCTTCTGGGGGTATTTGCTCCTCACAGAGCCTTGGCTGTAACCGGATGTTTAATTTCAGATGGATGCAGGCATTCTAGAGAGCTGAGATCTTTTCATTATTACTTTTTCTTACCTGTAAACCACAGCTTGCTGCTTCCACGATTGCCATACAAAAGGCCTCAGTGAGGGAAGTGTTGAGAAAAATGTGCCCCTGGACTAGAACATTTCTAACATCCTGGTGTTCCAAGGCTCCTAGGAGACGTACCCTGCGTGGAAGAGTAAAACAGCTGGATCGCGAACGCCACAAAGCCATCCCTTGCTTTGGATGCAATACTTGAACCTTCAGTGGGAGCTCTGATTACCCTCAAACTCTGAGGCGGGGGGGGGAAAGGGCTTTAGGATGCAATGATCAGGACCTGTGATTTTGAAGAGATCCTGGGAATCAGAAAAGGGAGAAATAAGGACAGTAACGTTTCACCAGAGCAGCCACTGACTGAAGTGCAGTGTGGACAACAGGGAGAAAATGGGAAAATGAAAAATGAGGAACCTTGTCCTTGCCACACAAACTGCCTTTGAACAGCAAGAAAACCCCAAAGGCAAATGCATATGCACAAAACAAATGTTGGTGGCACAGCAGCACCAGGGAACAGGATTAGAGCATGACAAGAATAGAGGGGGTAAGCACTACCCTGACATATTTTGTACTAGAACAGTAACCCCCAGCAGTCTTCTCAAGCAGCTGTGACATCTTACGCCATATGCTAACAAGTGATACAGGCACCACAGCTTCAGAGGAATGTGGCAGCTGGCACAGGTTACCAGGGCCAAAGGGAAGGGTCCCCTGAAGTGGACTAAAGGGTAAGAAAGCACAAACCTGTCATGCAGCTGGTACCTCTCCCGGACCTCTTCCAGGATGATGCGCTTTGGTCCTTCTCCTCCAACTAAGAAATGTAACTCTGGGTACTTCTGGCAGAGCTCAGGAATGATGCCACTAAGCAGATCTATACCTAAGAGCAAAAAATTCGAGGCAAACTATTACTATATTTGATTTTAGAACTTTGCACGATGAATCCTTTTGCCACAAGGCCAAGAGCAGAAGACCCAAAGTCTCTTTGGTTAGTTAACTCTTGAAGTTAGTTCCACTGCAGAAGACAGCACTCAGATAAGGAGACAACTTGTGAACCATGAGCAGAGAACCATGAGAAAACAAACCTGCTGTTGCTTGAATAAATGGAAAACAGTGAAAGCATCTCCAACAAAATGCATGGATGGAGGCCTAAATCAATTTTTGTACCAGTTTTTGCAATACTGAAGATACCTGAAGAGATGCACTTTTGAGCCAAATAAGCACAGACAGAAAAGCTCAGGGCCACCACCTTACAGCTCCCATCAAAAAGCCACTCCCCACCACAGCCCCAGTGTGAGTGGTACCAAA
Source organism: Semnornis frantzii (assembly GCA_013399775.1). NCBI lineage: Eukaryota > Metazoa > Chordata > Aves > Piciformes > Ramphastidae > Semnornis > Semnornis frantzii. The sequence goes on along the minus strand of VWYK01092044.1, from coordinate 3,030 downwards.
CCAAGCCCTTTCTTACCATCTCCTCCAGAAAAGCACAACCAAAACAAACTCACCTTTTCTGTACACGAGCCTGCTGACCACGACGATCGTCACTGTGCTGTCGTCCCGCCGCGAGGGCTCTGGGGTGAAGTCGGTGGGATCCACGGCGTTGGGGATGACCGAGACGATGCGAGGGTCCAGAGCTGCTCGCAGCACTGTGTTCTCCTTGCTCGTGTAGGAGACGCAGATGATGTGGTTGGTGTCACACAGGGACACGGTCAAGAGTTTGTTGGTGAGCACCGAGCTGACGTCCGCAAACCCGAAGAGGGAGTGATCGGTGAACACCGTCCGCAGCCCCATCGTCTTGGCATGGAAGAGGGCATCGTGGGCCATGGCGGAGAAGGAGCTGTGGGCATGGACGATGGTGACCCTCTCCCTCACGAATATGTACCTGAGCAAGGGCAGGCTGTGGAAGAGCGTCGTCGCCGTGGACTGGTTGTACATTACCTTCAGCGGCAGGTAGTAGACCTTCAGCCCGTTGGTGAGGTAGCGGATGCCCTTCCGGCAGCCGTAGGCGTGAGTGACCACCAGGACCTTATGGCCTCGCTCAATGAGGCACTGCGACAGCTGGTAAATGTGGCTCTCCACGCCCCCCATGTTGGGGTAGAAGAAGTCCGACACCATGCAGACGCTGTGTGCCCGTCCTGTAGCGCCACCGGCCGCCATCCCGGGCCTGCTCCTGCCAGGGAAACCACGAAGTGGCATCACTCGCCGGCAGTCGCCCGCAAGGACTCTCGGAGCCCTCGCCGCCGTCGGGCCCGGCCATGCCCGCCGCGNGCCCCGCCACCGCCCCCCGTCTCCGCCTCCGCCTCCGCCCCCGCCGCGCCGCCCGTCACGCGGGAAAGGAAAAGGCCAATGGGAGCGGCCGCGACGGGGACCAGGCGGAAGCGGGGCGGGCGACTCGCGCGGGCGCGCTGCCGCCTACCGGGCGCAGAGCGGGCTTCCGGCCTGCCGCTGCCGGGGCTCTGCCCGTGCCCGTTGTGCAGCAGCGGAGGCCGCTCTGGGCCGATCGCTGTAAAAGACAGCAATAAGAGCAGTCTGCGGTCAAAGCGGCGGAGGACAGCGCTGCTTCGCGGTACTGGGCCTCTGCCTGGCCCTGCCGGAGGTGCTATGCTTCTGCCGTGCTCCTGGGCTCACGCGTGGCAGGAGCTCCGGCAGTGCCCTGGGGGCGCTGTGCCACGCGTGCTGTAAGCTTGCCGTTGGCAGAGGAAATAAAGGTGCTGTGATGTTCGGGAGCAGACCCGCGGCGTGGGCTTTGGGAAGAACCGCCGCGCTGCGTGGCGCCTACGCCTTGCGCTCTCGGCTCTTAAGGAGCCTCGCATGCATCTGTGAGCAGCTCGAGCTGGGGCCCCAAGTGCAGCTGGCTGCCCAGGAGGGTGTTAGCTCACTAGGCTGGGGCTGTTCATACCTTACTACATGCTCCCAAAGTGATCTTTGGCAGATGCTTCTTGCCGAGATGATGCTGTCGGGTTCAGTCCTGTCGTTGTGCCTGCACAGATGTGTGCCAAGAATACCTGCAGCTGACCTAGGCAGCAGTGCTGGCTGCGTGTCTGGTTAAACTGAGCCTTAGACAGAGGTCTCTTCTGCCAGGCACCCAGGGACAGAACAAGAGGACACAGCCTCAAGCTGTGCCAGGGCAGGTTCAGGCTGGATGTTAGGAAGAAGTTCTTCACAGCAAGAGGGATTTGCATTAGAATAGGGTGCCTGGGGAGGTGGTGGAGTCCCCATCTTGGAGGTGTTTGCTGGATGAGGCACTTGGGGCCATGGGTTAGTTAATTAGAAAGGTTAGGTGATAGGTTGTACTCCATCATCCTAGAGGTCTTTTCCAACCTGGTTGATTCTGTGACTCTGAGGTGGCTTGGAGCTACTAACCCCAGGAAGGCCCAAGGAGCACATCAGGCCCTTCATTCTGGGGACTGACAGACAAGGCAGTGTGCTGAAGAAAGACATTGCTCATTGTCAGACCATTTTTCAAGTGTTCAGAAAGGTGAGACCGATGTTGGGAGCTCTGGCTTTGTCTTAGGTGCTCCTCTGGAGGGACAAGAACCTGAATTTCAGGATAAGGCAGGGGGTGTGAGGGCAGGGGTGGGAAGGCTTCTCCCCTGCAGTGGCAGGTGTCCTGCTGGGAGAGAAGAGGCTGGGAGCCGGGGGGGTGGCCTAAGGGATTCTGGTTCCCAGAGATGCTGCAGCTGGAGCATAAAGCAGCTGCCTTCAGTTATAGCCAGGAGAGAAACGACCAAGTAGCACCAGGCTGGGGAGGCACTTGGAGCATCCCATGACATGACCCTGGTACAGTACAAGGAGGGTGTCACTTCATGCCAGGCTGTTCTTCTCAGGCTATCTCTGGCTGCTGCCTGCAGAGGCTGTGGTTCTTGGTAGAGGAGCTTAAAGACTGCCAAGAGAAATGCTTATCTGGACGTAGCAGAGCAGCCCCTCTCCAGAGAAAACAAGTGGTGCTCCACAAGCAGATGCCAGCCACTGGCACTGCCCTACACGAGCTACCCCAGAACAGACCAGCGGAACCTCAGGAGCCTCGTTCTGTGCTGAGCAGCTGTGGGGCTTTGTCCCTCTGTGTTTACCTGGACTCTGGCAAGGAGCTGCTGCTTTCTCAGCAGCTGCTTTCTCGGGAGCTGGCCATGGGCTCTGCACACCTTCCTTAAGGGAGGCAGGAGAAGCGTGGCCAAGCCTTCCTGCCTGCATGCAGCACGTTGGCTTTGGTGGGCTGGCATCTGTGTGTCACATGAAACCTGTCGAATTGTGCTCAATGTCACAGCTGTCAGGGGTCGGCTCAGGCCCCCCTAGCAGCAGCCTCCTGCTGGCATGTTCAAACAGCCCTGAGAGGTGTGTCTGCCAGGGAGCTTGGCAAAACTTCATGGAAAAGGAGAGGGATTTTCCCACCATGAAGTTCACAGAGGTGCTGCCAAGTTTTTGTCCATGATTAATGCCCAAGGGTGTAGTGACCCAAGGATGAGGTGCCACAGGGATGCAGCA
>VWYK01091963.1:3181-14407 GCA_013399775.1 Semnornis frantzii | reverse complement strand
CAGGGGATCATTGCTGATGAGAGCAAGTCTTCTGGCTGCTGACCACTGTGTGAGTTCTCCCATCTTTGTTATATTGAAGGATTTTGAAAAGACTCGTTTTGTTCATGAAACAAACTGACAGACCATGGAAATACCCCCACCCCCCCTTGGCCCAGTAGGCACGATACCAAGAAATTGAGGCATGTACCAGTTTGTGAGAGTCGATGCATTTGAAATATGTGACAGATTTGAATTAATCTAGCCCACTGGTTCATGTCTTTCTGGTCAAGGTAGAGTGGAAGATGAGGATGGGACAATCCCATATAAGTTACACCCTTTTTAGTGTTTTGTTTTCATTTAAGGACACATGTGCTTTATGGACCTGTTTTTTGTTGCAGGTGGTGTAAATGTTTATGTAACATAATCAGATAGATTTTCCGTCTAGAAACTGTGGAAAAGGTGTTGAGGAAAACCAAGTGTCATGTCTGTTCTTGTTTCAAGCCATTTGAATATATGCAAACAGAAATTCTGCTGATTGCATAGGTGAGCAGTACTGGTGCTGAGTATAGGTTATGCATCTGTTCTTGTATTTTTAGATTGGATCAGTTCTCTTTCGTGTTCTTTCAGCCTAAGAATAGTATGAACTTATCCATGATCTGACTTCAGGGCATACCAAATCTATCCGCTTAAGACTGAGATCTGCCAAGGAGAAGGTTTTCTGTAAGTAGTATTAGTGGCTTTCCTGTCCTTCATTACAGTAGTGGTCTTGTGTGATGCCCATGTGATTTGAAGGTTGTCCATTGAAGAAGGCATTACTGTTTTTGAAATCAGCAAGAATGCTGTTTAAAAAGCTACCAACCACTCGTTTGGTTTAGCGAGTTATTGGTATGATAGGTTCTATAAGCTCTTAATTTGCTCTTTCCTACAAATTTCATCCAAAATAATTGTTAACAAAATATAAACATTTTAGGGCATAGTATAAAGATTCTGTTTTCCTTAAGCATTTAGCTGGTGCAGAGAATAAGGATTAGCACTAGTGATGGGTGAAAGGTGCCACCCATAGATGACCGATTGTACAGTTAGGACTACATCGTATCCATGTTGGCAAAGATTGCTTTGAAAAAATAATAAGGTGTTTAGTGTTGCAGACAGATTCTGATTTTGTTTTCCAAATCCAAAACCAGCACAGAGGATTGGCCAGGCTAACACTTTCGGTGACCCACCTGTTAGCTGATATTTAAGCTGACACTTGATGTACCATTACAGTCACCAGGAATGTGCATAGACATAAAAGTATTAGGGATGAATCGTGATACTGCGAGACATGGAAATGGAATACTTAGAGTTGGCTTATTGTTAACTGGCAAATTTTTATCACTGCATATGTGTTCTACTGGAAATAAACAGTAGTCAACTCAGTGAATACACGTGCTCTGGATCTTTCCTAATTATGTAACTGAATCAACAGTGTAAGATTCAGTTAATAAAGATGTCCAAATATTCAGATACCTGCTACCTGCTTCTACACATGGCTAACACTGAAATAACATGTGCTTTTCAGTGGCAAAATCACTGGAGAAGAAAAGCCTTTTTTTTTTTCTATTTTTCTAAAGGTTTAAAACCTCCAGGGCAGTTAGAAAACCATGTTTTTCATTGAACTGTGTCTTTTTGAAATTCACAAGCTTGACATGTCATTGGCATGACGTGTCTCAGTCCGTTACACAGAAATGCCACATTACACTGTGTGACGTGACAGGCTGACAAAAAGGGACATGACGCATCAGCCCAATGGGATGTCAAGCCTGAGAAATTTAAGCCATGCTGTTTGCTTTAAAAAAAAACCAACCAAAACTGAAAACAAGGCAGTAGACACTCCATTTTCTTGGTTCAGTCAGGCCTCCTCCTTGTATTTGATAATACACCATGCAAATATAGGTTTCTGCTTTTGTGTGTTTTATCCTGCGCTATTGCACAGTCCTGAATTCCTCCAGAATACCTGGCAAACCTTTGTAGAAATCCTGTATGCCCAAAGCACTTGTGACATGGAGATCTGAGTTATGGAAGTGCCTTGCACTACATCTGGGACTGCTACATGCGTAAACAAGAATTGTTCAAAGATCACAGTCATAACATGACATGCTGCAAGTCACGGTTCAAAATCTATGAAGGTTTTAGCAATTTTTTTTTGTTATGTTAGGCTGCTTAGAACATAGTGTAAAGTCCATTGAGGGCAGGACAAATGGAAGGGCAGGAGGGCTTAAAAGAATGAAAATATTGTTTATAGGCAAGTTTTCTCTTGCCTACATTGAGGCTTTCCCTCAATATTGTTTCCTTTAAGTAGCAGTGAAAGTATTTCAATAATCTCTAAAGAGTTTAAGAACAATATACTTAATTACTATGAGTAATTTCAGAACTAATTAATGTGATAAATCTCTGTAGTGAAGTATTCTTAGCTACTGATCAACATAAAATGAAATAGATTAAAGTCAGTACAGATAAATCTTCTAGTTAATTTTACATTTGGTGTGGAGTGGTGAAAAGAAGCATACAGACATATGTACAAGTTTTAGTTTAGAATTTTAATATTCTGAGTTGTATCATGTATATATGCTTTTAATGCAGTCATTTACATGCAGACTTTGGCACGGATCTTTTTTAAACAGAATGCAATAATGCCTCGAGATAGACAAATTAAATTTGGAATTATTAAAAACCTGTCATGATTGTTCATCTATTAAAAATAATAATTCACTTGTGTGTAAAAAGTGCAAGAAGTACATTGCTGCATACATTTTGTTGGATTCTCTTCAAGTTATGCATTGTAAAAAAAATTATACGGAGACAATCAAATGAAATTTCTTCATTCTGGGTTTCTAAACATATGGAATAAACTTTGACTACATAAGAACATAAGTTAGTGAAAATACACTTTTAAAACGGTAGTGGGGTATGATGTGATCTGAAATGTGAGTCTGAACAATACTTCTATAATTCCTGGTGACAAACAATATCCTTTTAATTTGTCCTATCAATAAGCTTGAAACTGATGAAAGCAATTGGCCTACAAGTATGAATTCTCCATCATGGAAATGTTATTCCCACCTTTTTGCAAATTTACTTTCTTGAACTCTTATTGATTTCAGTTTTTCCATTGACTTAGGTCTGCTTTGGATTGCGTGCAAAAACATAGTTTTCAAGATGGAGAGATTCTGAAAATTCTTTCTCAGAGAGAACTCTGGTTCTATTTTGAAGTCACAGTGTTGTTGAGAGTCTCTTCCTCTTCTCAGAATGTTCATACCTGGCTCCTAGTAGATGAATACAGTGCATGAACGGTTGTCTGTGGTAGGTCCTTCTGACCTTCCACGTCTGTTTACACCCATATGTACTGAATGCTGGGGCATTCGAGGTCGTATCCCATTGATGTCTGCATCAGGGATTGTAATGAGGTCTCAAGGTGTCACTCGCAGGAAAGGTACATGCAATGTGCATGCGTGTAGAAAGGACTGTATTGAGAGTAATAAATTATAGAGGATAAAGAATGGTGCCTGAATACCAAACACTTTCCCTCTTTCCCCAGGGAATGGAGGAGAAATTTTAAGAGAATGGCAGAGGCAAACCATGGTGTAAGGCACAGTGAGGGGTATCATGAGATATGCTATTGCCAAGGTAGGATAATGGAATGTTTGGTATCTGGATTGCATATCTTGCATTTTGGGAGGTTTTAATCCTTACACAAATCATGTATGTGTATATTTTGAGGTGTGGAACTGTGGGATGCCATCCAGAGGGACCCGGATGGGCTGGAGAGGTGGGCCCAGGCCAACCTCATGAAATTCAACAAGGCTAAGTGCAAGGTCCTGCACCTGGGTCAGCATGATCCCAAGCACAAATCCAGGCTGGGTGGTGAATGGCTGGAGGGCAGCCTTGAGGTAAAGGACCTGGGGGTCTGGGTTAATGAAAAGCTCAACATGAACCTGCAGTATGCGCATGCAGCCCAGACAGCAAACGAGTCCTGGGCTGCATCAAGAGCAAGGTGGCCAGCAGGGCAAGGGAGGGGATTCTCAGCCTTTGCTCTGCTCTTGTGAGACCCCACCTGGAGTACTGTGTGCAGCTCTGCAGCCCCCAACATGGGAGGAACATTGAACTGTTGGAGCAAGTCCAGAGGAGGCCACGAAGATGATCAGAGGGCTGGAGCAGCTCTCTATAAGCACAGGCTGAGGAGTAATGGGTTTACACTGGCAGGGGGGAGATTTAGACTGGATGTTAGGAGGAAGTTCTTTACAGCGAGGGTGGTGAGATACTGCAACAGGTTGCCCAGGGAGGTTGTGGCTGCTCCCTCCCTGGAGGTGTTCAAGGCCAGGTTGGACGAGGCCTTGAGTGACCTGTGCTAGTGGGAGGTGTCCCTGCCTATGGCAGGGGGATGGAACTAGATGATCTTTGAGGTCCCTTCCAATCTAAACCATTCTATGTTCTAAATTGACACACAATTTCTGTGCAGGAGTTTGTAGAAAGGTAAAGTAGTGAGAGACTGGATAACCATAACTGCTGCCAAGGGGCTTTGTAGCTGGACTTTACAGGTGTAGCAGTATAGCACCTCTGAACTAAGGTCAGGAGCTCTGTTATATTCTTCTTCTGCAGTTACTTCTGCTTGAATTTGGCTCTTAAGGCTTGCCTATTCAGTCTGCTCTTGTGGGGACCTGTGTAGCAGTAGGTTTTGAAATGGACATGAATGGATCAGTTGAAACATGATTTTAAAAAATGTTTTAATTTAAATTTTTTTTTTTTAGACTTCTTGCATGTAGGCTAGTGTGATAGTACACCTATGTTACATATCTGATTGAGAAATTTGAGGACTGCAGGAGTCACACATGTTTTTCCAAATGGCAGTAGCTACTCTAACACAGTAGTATTTCTGAAGCTGGCCTTCTAAACATGGCAGATCCAGCTCTGCCATTCTCTACAATTTGGTGTAGCAGAGCCTCTGAGCATGCATAATGAAGCTATTAGTATTTTATGAATTGAACTCTTTTTCTCTTGGGGAAGGGAGGGCTTCCTGAGTATGTTAAGCAAAGCAGAATTCATATGAATCATATGGCTGAATTACAGTACAACTACTTATGCCCTTGAACTTTATGATCTGCTGCAAAAGACATGCACATTTGCAAAGGTATGGAAAGGGTATGAGCTGAGATCAGCTCTCAATATATCAAACATTAATTAAAGCTGAAGAAATTGAAGTTTGTTATGGAAACAAAGAGAAACACAGAACAGAGAGTGCTGCAAGCCAAATCCCTAAAATGTTTGGGAATCCTACTTTGAGAATCTTGTCATCAGGTCCCAGGATATATTTGCTAAAAGTTCTCCAGTGATTTTTCTTACTATATTTTGAATTCTCTTTGGAAAACCAAGACTCCTTTTTCCTTTAATTTCAATGTTGATGCACATTCCTGAAACACAAGAACATCTAAAACTATGAAGCCTAATGATACTGCTTTGGATTTGCAACTCTAATGAGTAATGTTTCCTTCATGGCTAATGATCTGGGTCAGTGCTACAGCTAAATCAGTCAAAAAGATGCAGATGAACTTGACAGTTTGCTTGTGGGTTTGAGGATTTTATTTTTTTACCTTTTTTTTTTTTTAAGATGTGGCTATTTCTTCCTTTGTGTGGAGGTTTTGTTGTTGTTTTGTTTGTTTGCTTCTCCTGTGGTTGTGTTACTGTGGAATAAAATAAGAATCCACTACAGCTGCTTCAGCAGAGGTTGCATTATTTTGAAGATCTTGATGTTAGCCATATAATTTTTTTTGTTATCACAATTTAAGGCATAAATTATACTTAGTTCTTTGGACTGTGACTTTTGGGTCTGAAGGACTGATTTAACTTTTAAAAACTGCTTTAGAGCCCTTAGCTTACTTAGGTCTTATTTACACAACATTTTTGCATGTCTTTGCTGCCTAGATTTGCAGAGTTGAATGGTAATAAATGATATTGGACCATGCAGCATAGAATTTGCGTCCTTGTCCACATAATAGTGGCATGTGAACTGAGTGGCTGCAAATTCTATGTGAGTATATACAAGCATAAGAACTTTAAAAGTTCTTCGTTCAGTTGTGTTTGTTCAGAGAACACACTGATAGACAGATGGGCTTTGAGAACAGAAGTGATAAATGCCATAAATTTCTCATAGAGAAAAGTGCTATCATTTCTGCTCCTTGCTTACATATGTTTTCAAGCACAACTGTCTTAAGTGTTGCTGATCAGTTACTTTGCACTGATAATTTAGTTGTGTCTGAGTTTTCAAGGAGGTGTTACAATCTGCATGAATTCTACTGATTCTCACTTGGTGGATGCAGTCAAAGCAATATTGTTAAAGTGATCCTGGGTATTGAACAGACAACTACATGTTGAAAGAAGGTTTTTGTGTGGGTTTTGTGTGTGTTCGTTGGTTTGGGGTTTGTGTTTTGTTTTTTTTTTTCCTTAGTTTTCTGTTGGAGTGGATTGCTGTAGGTGCTATCTGTTTTCAAAAGGCTTTTATGAACACAAGTATACAGAGGGGCTTTTTAGATTGTTCTCACCTACTATGAGCTCTTTCTAGTTCAGGAAAATGATGGCTTCTCTCCTAACAGTGTGTTCCCTGAGAGCACTGTAAAATACGCTAATGGAATTTTACCTACTAGATTGTATCCACTCCGTTTCCTTTGTTAGAATCTCTTCCTTTATTAGATGAGATTAAACTCAATAAAGAAAACAAGTGAACACCTTCCTTATGTTACCTTATCTATGTTTATAACCTTAAACATAATCAGTTGAATTTCTTCTGAATGCATAAACCATGTTACCAAGGGCTGCCTCCTGTAGTTATCTGGGGAGAAAACAATGGAAATCATAAGATCAGTTTTCCCTTAGGAAAGATCAGGCAGAAGGTCACAGAGATTGCCTAGATGAACTTGCTTTGGACTTCTCTTAGCTGCCATCCCTGCATGTAGGCTTGGAATTACGCAGCTACTGCATGTGTGTGTACTCATTCTGATTATATTTAAAGTGGGCTTCACACCTTGAAATATCTGGGTGTCTGTTCACCCTTAAGAGTGTAAACTTGTTGATGTGATAAATCTTCCTAATCAGACTGAGAGTTGCATTAAGTTTTCAAACTGAAAAAATATTTTCTACATCTGACTAGGAGTGTTTACTTTGTTTTTGAAGTTAGTTTGATGTTAGCTGTAGGTAAGTGCCCACTTAACATTTTGTGAGTATCGCTTGTTTTATGCGTCCAGATAGTTAAGATGTGACAAGTGAAAATGGGAATGATTTCATTTTCATTTGCCCGAAGAGTATGCAGGTAAAAAATCAGAATAAATGCGTTGTTTTTTTTCCTTCCCATTTTCTTTCTTCAGCAAATGGTACCTAAAAGGTGTAGTTTCTTGTGAATGTGTACAACTACCAAAAGATAATACAACTGCCAAAAGAGATAGTATTGGATACTTTAATTTGAATATTACATAGTAGTGTTAGTGTGAGATCTGGAGAAGGAATGCAACATAGCCTGTGTGTATTAAGTTTCTTATTTGGACTTGAAGTCCAAAATTTTGGTAATGATTTGTTGCATAGCGCAGAGATTTATGAAAAATCAAGTGTTTGTTAATATGTTTTGGAATTAGACGTTTCAAAGAATATCAAAATGAAGATGTGGCCAAATAGCAGCTACTACCAGACTTTGAAGTATTGCCATGTATAATGTCTTAAAGTGCGAATAGTTTTAGGAAGGAATCCAGGGTCTTTCCATAGCTATTTACTAATGGTGAAAGAAAATTTAGAGATGAATAATTGTAAATAATTATAAAGCATTTGTAGTGTAAATAATTGTAAAGCACAGCACAAAATGTTTAAATACTATTGTGTGGGCTCCTTCTTTGTCTTAAAATTTACTCTCGTGGTTTCATGTGCTGTGGGATAATTAACAGTGCTGATATGTGGGGAATATCTGAAATCCTTGATTGTTTGGTTGTCATCTTGGTAGCACAGCAAAATGTTTATAGTTCTTGCGAGGGATGTATATTTAATGCAGACTGTTTCTCATTTTAGTCATTGTGCTGTGTTTTTTTCACAGTAAAAGTCAGTATTTGCCCTAAAGTAACAGTAGTGGACCAGATCTTGAAGTACATTAATTGTAGCCTGTGCTAAGGTGCTATCTGCATGGGTAGCTCTGAGGTTTGCTGTCCAATGTAAAACTTTTTTTTTTTCCCCTTTTTTTTTGTTGTTGTGGAACTGTGGAAGGCAAAAAGCTCAGGCGATGACATTACTGTCACCTGCTTAAAACAGTATGAAGTTCTTCAAGAATCGGCATAATCTCCAGGGTTCACTGTTTTCCATGAAAGCATTTATTTCAGTCAAAATACTTCATGTTCTTCTCTACACAGACATTTCAAGAAAAGCTAAAAACATGCCATTTTAAAGGGAAACTTTACCTTTGTTTACAAATATACCTACTTCTAAGCAGGTCTGACCATTGTGGAATCAAATCATATGTCTTATTAGGTACATATGATTCACGTGAAAACTAAATAAACGGAGATGTTTCTAATAAAAAAATGTCATTGAAACTGTTTATATGGGTGAACAAACCTTTCTGTTCACTTTATTTTTAATTAATTTTAGTTCATTATCTTATCTATTGTCTTCCTTGAGAACCAACCTTTAATTCCGTTTAAATTAAAACCAAAATGAAGTCTTCTGCATTTTAAATTTGTTAAAAACTATTTTATATGTATGATTTACCCCCTCATAGCAAAGGGAAACAATCTTGCCCATCTGCTTGTAAAAGCATGATGAATCTTTTGAATATGCGAATGTAAGATCTGTTGTTCAAGATGTCATGTTTTTCCCTTTGTTGTTAGCTAGGAGACAACATGGAATACCCTGATTTACCTGTGTAATCCCAGTGTGTCTCAGGTGCCAGGACTTGCTGTTGAGATCAGCATGTCTCCTGTCAGAAATGGTTGGAGTGAGACAGGGACGGCATGACCACTGGGCGCAAAAAGCTACAGAGGTCAGGTTTCAAGGACAGCCAGCATGGCAGTGATGTGGCAGTGACAAGTTGTCAAGTGAGCAAATATAAAAGCAGGGTTGGGAGGGAGGGAGAAGGAAAAAGTCTTGTCATTTCTGATGAAATATTCAGTGTAGCAGGTAGCAATGGACCGAATGGATTACACTTAAGAGTTTGGTGATGTTTTTTAAGAATAGCAGAGAGCTGATTGCTCACAGTAGAGACATGTTCAATGGCTGCAAATACTTCGTTTACCAGCCTGATGATGCTCCACCACAAATGTCCATCATCAACTGTTTTTGATGAATTAAAAGTTACACTTTTGTTTGTAACAGTGGCAACATCAGGCTTGGGTAACTTAGAGCCCTAAGCTGTGGTTAAGGAACTCGTATAGATTCTGGAGTTGCTATGGAGTGGTGCATCTTAGTGAAATTTGGAAGGAAAACTATAATAACGATGCCAGTTCTGAATGATCATAAATAATCAATTAACAGCTCTGCTGTGTAATTTTGTTGGTTTGTTTTCAGACACTTTTCATTATATTTTGAATTTTTTCATATTGTATTGAATTGAAACACTTCTGTTTGTAGTTCTGTGTATTCCATAGTATGTGAGATAATAGCATACTTTATTTGTCCCTGAAACAGACCACAGTAATATGGTAACTTTTATCTCCTGGCATATTTGCAGAGTTCTCAATACCAGTTTTTCTAATGACAAGAGCATGCTACTACATGAACATTATTTCTTGGATCAATAATACCTTCATCAATGTGCACATGTGTACATGCAAATGTATGTGTACTAATTCTCTGTGTATATGCAGAATAAATGTCGATTGGTGTAATCTCATTAAGAATAAATAGTGCAAGTCTATCAAGATTCTTGGCAAAGTCCTTGAGTAGCTCTCTACAGCATGAGGAAAAAAGGTTTATTTGTCTGTTGAAAGAACACTTGTATATTGTACTATGTAGAATTTGGCAATTTAGCAATCGGGTCTTCCTGTTAACGTGCAGATTCATTCTTAAATTAGTAAACATGATCAAGTGCTTTATTGCGGATATGTATGGAAAAATGCTTTAAATATGTGTCGTGTATTAGATTTCTTCAGGGTGTACTTTTAACTGCCATCAATTACTTCTTAAGTTTAACTTTTTCATATCTTTACATGAGGGAGCAGCTGTACACTGACAACTAGTAATGCTAAAGGGAGAAATATAAAGTTCTCTTTACTATCTTACTCTCTCTTTTCTATCTAAAACAATTTAATTATTTTTTAATTCATCTGCAGCTGCTCAGGTTGTGGTAGTGGTGGGACAGAATGAATAAAAAGAGCCTAAATCTATAGTCAATAAGTCAGTATTTAAAAATGGATGAAGATGACTTTTTTTTTTTTGCCTTACAAAAATAGGCTTAGTTGCTTGAGAATGTAGTTAGAAGTAGAAAAATTTCCTGAGGCAAAATGCTTTTGGAATGAAAAGATAAAATAAGTTTAAATCAAAACAAAGCTATGAAAATTTTAATGATTCAATGCAGTTTTGTTTCATTAAAGAAAAATATAACTGAAGAACAACCCTAAGAGTTTAAATATAAAAACAGTTGCAAGAGAATAGACAAAAGTCAGTACATTGAGTGAATGAGAATAGCTTGTATGGAGTCCCCATCAACTTGGATGTTGCCCACCTGAGGGCTGCTAATCATCAGCACATTTGCTGCAGTAATGCTTGAACTGTGCTTACAGTCCAATCACTGAGTCTCTCTTTTGCTGTGGATTTTTTAGCAGTGGTTTCTCCAAGTTGCAAGCTGGCATTCACACTGCCATGTGCTCTCACTCCCTGCTGATGCACAGTGCAGGTGATTACACAAAGATATCAAAGACTTTTTTTCAGACTCCTTTTCCAGAGCTCCATGTCTCCCAAGTGAAAAAAAGAAAGAAACCAGTGTAACAGAGGTTTCTGAGGTGGACTTAAGAGAATTTGGACTTTAATTTTTAAAATGCAGATTTCACAGAATCTCTGAATGTTAGGGGTTGGAAGTGACCTCAAAAGATTGTCTAGTCCAACTACTCTGCCAGAGCAGGATCACCTAGAGTAGATCACACATCCACAGATGTGCATGGAACACATCCAGGCGGGTTTTGAATACCTCCAGAGAAGGAGACTCTACAACACCCTGAGCAGCCTGTTCCAGTGTTGTCACCCTCA
>VWYK01091954.1:0-11564 GCA_013399775.1 Semnornis frantzii | reverse complement strand
TGATTCTATGATTAATGGGAGTAAAGGTCATTCCTCACTCTCAATGGTCCTCTTAATTCACTTCAGACACAATACAAAAAATATCACTGTAATATTTAGGCAAGTGTTACCTACTGAGGCATAAATGCTTCGTTTCTGATATGGTCTAGGTGATAGTGCTCAGCATTTTTAGTATAACTGATTTGCATGTAAATGTGTTTGCCTGCACATTGGTCTCTATGGAGAATCTGAAAACAAAAAAAAAATATTATTTGCCCACTGTTATGTCTTTAAAGTGCCAGAGAAATGGGTGAAAGGGGAGGGCAGACAAAAGTTGAAGGAAAGCATGAGAACTTCTTTCATACGTATACTATCACTGTAATCAGTGTAACCATCCGCACAAAGAGCCCATTTCCTTCCCACTCTGAGGAGGATCTGGCATCAAAGCCCAGACTTGAACCTGGATTCTTGAGTTGGTTTCTGCCTTTGAAACATGCAAAACCTGCTCACTAGCCACAAATGTGCCCCAAATGCCTGAGCCTCTAAATCTATACAGGAACATGGAGTCCTCTCTACTACAGAGTAGCAGGTCCCCCAAAAAATGCCCTTGCTATTTGCAAAGAGATTTCTTTTACAGTCTTGTGGAAAATGAAGATTAAATGTTAGACTCTTACAAGTGCCTACATCCATTAGCACATGGAGAAACCCTAACACTTATTTATCTATGTATCTAATTTGGAGACTTACTGATAGTACATTATATCTGACCTACCTGAGCTAGTTACACAGATGCAGAAAACAGTGAATGTTCTTGGAGGAAAGTGGAAACCTTAGGTAACTATAATGTCCTGGCCTTTAAAATTTGTCAAATTTGCATGCTTTCAAGTCTGAATAGCAGGTTGTGACACCTTCTCACCCCTCTCAAAATCCCCTTGTACCGCATGAAATTCTTGTCAAAGTCGCTATGCATAGATTTTTATATGAGCTCGTAGTTCATTGTAACTGCATTTAATAATTGGTGTATTTTAGTTTTATNCCCCTACACCTTACCCCAAGGTTTACCTTATGCCCAAGGAGAATTTTGAGGATCGACCAGGGGAGATTAGAAGAAAAAGGTGGTTAGTGAAATTAATTTGACAGAGAGGAGAAGCCAGAAGCTGCTAGCCCGAGACGCTGTGTCCCGTGACACAGACTACCTTATCTTTTTGTTTTGAGTACTTTTTTTCTAAACATCTCAGCAAGCCTATGAGTGAAATAGACATCACCATTGTTTCCTTTCACAACCTATGATATAATTTTCTCTATTAAAATATTCCAATTAGCCCAAACCATCACAAAATTCCAAATGGCAAGACTGAGTTTTAATTTAATAGCTCGCAGTTCAAAAATTTCCTGTTTATTTTCCTTAGGAATTGTGGAAGGTGAGATCTTTTTAAGTCACAGATAACAGTAAAATCATATTTTTCACAGTATTCTTTATTTTGTCTGAGACATCAAACAAGTGAGATTTTTGTTCTTCTTGTTGTTATTCCTGGACTTCTATTACTCACAAAGACAAATGTTTTGCCTTATATTCATATAAAGCATTCCTTTTTTCTACTCTAATTGCTAGTTTATATTGACTTTTCTGTGGTGAGCTCACTGAACATCTCTAAGCTATTTGTGTTATCTTTCACTTGTTGTTAAAACTTCGTTCGTGTAATTATGATGGACTCAAGATTAGACACAATATGTGGAGTAACAGGAGGAAACATACATAATAACATTTAAAAGTAAATCAGATACATGAACAGGACATGCTCTGCTTGTGATTGCACTTCAGAACCTCATAAAAGACTTGAGTGCAATAAACACTATTCACCCACAAAGAGGAAAAAGAGGCAAAAAAATGAAAATCTGCTATGGAGTTATGCCTAGGCACACTGCTGTGTTGTTATTCCAGCTGCTAGAGAAGGCAAATCATCACCTAGTGAGGAGCAAGGGAGTGAGCAGAGAGGAGTGGAAGTGCTGAGAGGCTACTCTTGGCAAACCCAGTTAGGAATTTTCTCAATTGCCACTCACTAAGGTCCTGGTTTGGTCAATGTTTCCCATATCCTGGTTGTTGGCTTGGGCACCCAGAGAAAACCTGTGTGTTGGTCTCAGTGCCTGATTTAACTGTTGAAAGGAGCTTTCTATTGCAGCCATGTTGCTGAAGATGAGAAGATGAATCTAAGAGTCCTACAGGTTTTGTGCAGTCTGTGAGCTGGCAAGTGGGGATTTGGCTCAGCCTAGCTCTGCTTCCCAGCCTGATACCATAGACCAGACCACCACAGTGGGACCACAGCAGTCCTACCACAGTCAGTGTTGCCTTATGCCTCTGATCAAAATGAGTAGATTTAAAAGCAATAACTGGACTCATGTATCAAGTAGGAGTAATACGCTTCAAAGAAACTGTCAATGGCAACAAACTGGGCACTCTGCAACCTGCCCTTTCAGGCAGCAGAGGCATGCATTACTGTAAGGAATGCAAAATCAGCACCCTTTCTACTGTAAAATGGTCTTTCCTTTAAATTCAGCTTCAAACCCTGACTGTTCTGGTTCTCTCGTTCAAATGAAGACCTGCAAAGTCATTTTTTCCCTTTATTTGAAAAATTAAGGATCACGGAAAGTCAAGTACTTCTCTTTTTTTATCTTAGCTGATTCTATCTTATTGTCAGATAAAATCCATATGAAATACTTTTTACTTTTATGGTTGTTTAAATTGTAGATTATTCTCTTTGCACTATGTTTTCTTCTTTAGAGTCCCAGAGGATTTGGTGGATCATAGAGTCATAGGTATAGAATGGTCTGGGCTGGGAGGAACCTCCAAAGGCCATCTAGTCCAACTCCTCACTACAGTCAGCAGGGTCAGCCTCAACTAGACCAGGCGGCCCAGAGCCCTGTCAAGCCTCACCTTGAATATCTCCAGCGATGGAGCCTCAGCCACTTCCCTGGGCAACATGTTCGAGTGTTTTACCACCCTAATAACACAGAACCTGTTCCTAACATTCAATCTAAATCTACTCTTCTCTACTTTGAAGCCACTACCCCTCGTCCTATCACTGCAGAACTTTCCATCCTCCATGTAGGCTCCCTTCATGTACTGGAAGGCTGCTATTAGGTCTCCCTGGAACATCTTCTTCTCTAGGCTGAGCAACTCCAGCTGCCCTAAAGTGTCTTCATATCAGAAGTACTCCAACCCTCTGATCATTTTTGTGGCCCTCCTCTGGACCCTCTTCATCAGGTCCATGTCCTTTCTACATCGAGGGCTTGAGACCTGGACACTGTATTCTAGGTGAGGTCTCACCAGACCAAAGTGGCAGAAACACTTTTCTGGATCTGCTGGAAACTCATCTTTTGATGCAGCTCAGGATGTGGTGACTGTGGTCTTTTACCATATGTTTTAGCATGTTTTCTGCATTTGACTTGACAACAGACAAATCTCTCCAGTATTTCCTTCCAGGGAAACAGAAGTTGACAGTTCCTCTCCTTCTCTCCTTTTCTTCTCTGGAAAAACATTGTCATCTTGGTTGTTGGAAATGTTGCTTAATCCACTTTCTCCTAAGGTTTGCACAAGTTGTCTCTTTTTGAAATAAATATATTCTAATTTAGCATTTGTAGAAGTGGCAGTTCACACACTACAAAAATTCATAAGGAAATACATTCAACATCTTTCCTTTTTTAAGAGGAAAATGAAGTTTTCTCAAATGATATGGCATCAGCTGTATTAATGTGCAGTTTGAAGGATGTTTTCTAGGTCTTTAGGGAATACTACACTTAAATGATAATATAATTTAAATATCTAATTTCATTACAACAGGATAGGCCTTTGCACTTGGCAGAATGGACTTTTTCACAGAGGAAACAAGGTAACTGGTAAGAGATATTCACTTGAGAGGATAAGAGGAAACTACATTCTGTGTGTTTAGCAGCAAGCTTTAGGATGATAGGAAAAAATGTTTGAGAGATACTTAAAGTACCAGATACTATCTACAAGGTATTTTGCCAGATGGAGCAATTGCAAAAATCTAGCAAATTCTGTAGTAAAACTAAGGAAGTTTGGATCTGTTGGTACTGAACGTTCCCATTCCATATGCATTCTGCCGAAATCAATAGAAGTTTCCCCTTTCATTTCAGGCTTTGGAGATGACCTCTTGTCTTCTGTGATCAGATCATTAGCTCTTACAGAATGTTTTCTACCCAAAAGCAGCTCCTACATTCTTGTTCTTCCCTTGCATGTTTTGCTCCCAGTAGCCTGGTAATATTTAAAACTAGTGCAGTATTGACAACACTTAAATAAAGTTATCTAAGAGGTTCCAAGTTGTTACAGCAAAGCTCTGGTCTCATAGAATCATTTCCTGCTTTGTGAGACATAAACCACTTGTTTTTCTGTGCACATCTTCAAAGAGAAATGCTGGGACTTATTAAATAAACCGTATTATTGTTTTGGATTAATTGCAGATGGCTTAATGATATGCACTAGTAATTGCTACTGCTTGCACATATTTGATTATACTTTATTATTATAATTGTGTTTAAAATACATCATAGCCATTGATATTTTCTGTTATGTTTATAATTGCTTAACGATTTCCCTGAGAATTACAAGTTTTGCAGAGATTGCTATCTGGTTATGCTCTGTGTCAAAAGGAATTTAGGCAGCTTTTTCATCCTAGCTAAATACAGAAATATTAAAAATATAGATGAAGAACTGCTATATGCAGCTCTGAAAACAATTGTTTTAAAATAGTTTAGTTCATCATACCTTCATAAAATTAATTCACTGCTTTATTGCTTTTTGCAGATGATGCTCTTGTCTTTCTAATTTTATTTAAGATTACAGTATGCTATTCTTTAAGCCTTCAGACACAGCATCAGTGTTCCAAATGCATTCACAGTATGAATGAATCTAAGTTTCTGGAAATACTTATGCAGTACTGAGGAAGGATTGGAAAAGATGGCAACTATCCATTTCTTACAATAAATTAAGCTGACTTCGGGTCAAGGACAAATCTGTTTTTTTCGGTGATATAAACTGCAATAATACATTCAATTGCTCTTTTTCCTCAGTTTACTGCACACACACACAAATATTCACCAACCAAACAACCACGTGCAAACCAGTCACATTAAACATCTAAACTCAGAATATGAGAAAGATGAGCAAAACCTCCCTCCCAAATTCATACCATTGTGCTGCATGAATTAAGCAAAAAATTAATACTGCTTCACAACTTTCAATAAAATTCTTTTTAAAGACAGCCAAACAGTATATAACAAACTAGTCCTCATACCTTTTTAACCTTTTGAAGTTAGTGAGTTTTTTTTATTATTCTTCAAAAAGTTTTTAAGGAAAGTTGGTCAATATCAGGTCACAGATAGTGTCTGTTATGAATCAAAAACCAGCTGAAGAGTAAGGAAGTGAAAAGCAGACAGTAACGGTCAATTCTCTTTACAACAATGATGAGATAGACTACTGTACGGCTAAGATGTGGGATAAATACCTCGACGATCTATAAAATTGTCTGAACATGAAAAATACAATATAAAATTTCCCCAGATAGCTCTGTCACATGTTTTGATTTTTAACATGAAGCAGCAGTCCAAAATCAACAAATTATTTGGATTTTAGCTACTTTCTTATTCACAAATAGGCACCATAATGCACACAGAAAGATTTACAGTTCTCCATTGGGCATAAAAGCTTGGGTGTGGTTAAGGTGTAAGATCACAAAACTTCTGGAATTTCAGATGTGGGGGCAAATATCTCTGGTTATAAAATACATACTTTTAAATCTCAGTTTTAGAAGAGTGAGTCATGAGTACTGTGGTTCCACTTTGTTGTTCACTGCCACTAGACTGAGTTTCTCCAACCACACAGAGATCCTTGTTTTCCATATGTCCAGTTCATAAGAACTCATGAGCCTGCTCCATGACTTTGGTGGTAGGTAGGTAAGACACATACCAATGTGTCTGATTTCAGATTTGAAATAATTTGGATTTAACATTTTAAAACTCATGCTGTATTTCAGAGTGTCATACAGTTTTAGGAAGAAAAAAACAAATCTCTGTTTAATTAAGGAAATTAAGAGGATTATTGTTTTTTTCTGATCCATACACTTTTAATCAGTTCTAACCACTTTTAATTCTGCTTGCTTTCTCATATCAATTTTCTAGTGAAAAAATACATTACAATCTAAACCACAAAAATAAAAACCTTCTCTTAAATATATTGTTAGACTGGGTTTGGCTGCAATATTAACTGAATTGTGCTTGTATCTCAAGGCCATCCTTTTATTCAACTCTATAACACATAAAATAACCTGCGAGAGACCAGAAAGTGTCTGATGCTTACAGCAGATTCTTACATCCATCTTTAGTTATGCACTTCTGTTCCCGAAGTGCTGAGACCTCTGGGTTGCATTAAAAGCAGTGTAACAGGAAACAGTCAGACTGAGAATAGCGTCGATGAGATTTAAATGCTTTAGTTTTGAAAAGCACATTTGAAAATGGCAACCATGAATTTTAATAGTTCTATACAACAGCCTTGTAAGTACCATTATAAAAGAAAAAAAAACTCCAACTTTTTAATATGCAGTTATTATATCTGTTGCAACTAAAATTTAGGATTACTCCTGTTGCATACAGAAGAATTTTTATTTTCTGAAGTTTCTATGGGAATAATGTCTGAGAGTATCAACAGCACAAAGACATGGCAGGAGCAATGTTTCTTAGATCAAAAACAGAAGCCAAATTTCAATCAGCTCTAGGAATATGCTCTAAGGAGAACAGAAGAGAAACATTTTGAATATGGTAAGGAATGCCCATGTGAGCTTGTGGTAGCATTTGATTTTCACATTTCTCTCACATTTTATTACTGTCCATTTACTAGTTGTCCTTGCAGAGGAGACCTACTTTGAAGAACTCCAAATCCATGTAAAATTAATCTTGGGCTAAGTAATCAGGACAGTGTATCAATGCAGAGCAGTACTTCTCATGCAAGAGTCTGTAAACTTGTGCGGCAAAACTATATTGCCTAAAAAGCCACCAGGGAAAGTTAAGCTAAAAACACTGCTGAAATATGCCCCTTAAACCAGACCTACCATCCAAGCCAAACACAACAGTAATCAAGACAAGTCAGAACAGAACCCTTTAAGTCCCAGTATATGTCTGTTTCCCTTCTCCCACTTTAGATGACTGCCATTCATAGTTTTCATTTTAATCATAAAATACATTTTATGTGACATTTATAATACAGAGCTAGAAAAATGCTGGTTTGATTTGAATAGGTCACTCTGAATATGTTACTAAAGTCTTGGAAAATATGCACAGTCCAATAGGTCATATAAATAATGTAGGTGGCCTTTGTGGGGGGAAATTATAGCAGGCAACAATTATTTTGTCTGGCATGATTCACTTCCAATATTAGATTTCACTGCCATCAGTTAAATTACTTTGTCAGCAAAAGTATTATCAAAATTACACACATATTTTCCATTTATTGGCAGTGTAAATTCTCCAAGAGATGATTAGCACTGGATGCCAAAAGGAACAATTGTCGTGGCTCAATTTAGTTTAAAATACTTATGATTTAATTGCTTACAGTAAGCTGACGTGTATGAATGGGGCTATTAGAAGTAAACAGAACTCTATAAACAGTATGAAAGAGGGGGTAGAGAACATCTGTTTTCATGTTTTCCTTTTCTAATTTTTCTGTGTTGCCTAAAGGCACAACTAAGAGGGAAAGTGTTATGTTTTTAACCTTATATTTTATCATATACTAACCCAACTGGATTGCAGGTGGGCAGATCTTAATCCCTGGGTGGTTTGACCTGCAATAGCTGTTTTCACTATCAAGTACTTTGAGGTACTTGAACGTGTCTAGAGAAGGGCAATGAGGCTACTGAAAGGCCTCGAGCACAAGCCCTATGAGGAGAGGTTGAGGGAGCTGGCATTGTTTAGCTGGTGAAAGGCTCTGGGGAGACCTTATTGCTGTCTACAACTACCTGAAGGGTGGTTGTGGCCAGGAGGAGGTTGCTTTCTTCTCTCAGGCAACCAGGACCAGGACAAGAGGACACAGTCTAAAGCTGCGCCAGGAGAGGTTTAGGCTCAAGGTGAGGAAAAAGTTCTTCACTGAGGGAGTGATTCACTACTGGAATGGACTGCCCAGAGAGGTGGTGGAGTCACCGTCCTGGACTGCCCAGAGAGGTGGTGGAGTCACCGTCCCTGGAGGTGTTCAAGGTGGGTTTGGATGTGGCACTTGGTGCCATGGTCTAGTCTTGAGGTGTGTGGTAGCAGGTTGGACTTGATGATCTCTGAGGTCTCTCCCAAACTTGGTGATACTGTGTGATACTGTGAAGTAACACAGTCCAGCAGAAATCCATCAGAAAAAGCAGATGGTGCTTTGGTGTTCACGACATGAAGTCAGCATTGCACAGGCGGAGGGACTTTTGCTTTGGCTGAGCTCTAGTCTCACCTGTGATCCAAAAACATCTTTCTTTGGCAGGTAGTACAATGGATGCTCTCCTTGATTGCATCTTCCCATTTTGTTTTATCCAAAAAAACCCACCACTGCTCTGCATATGCAAAGATGGTGCTGCAGTGAAATCAGCGCCCAGGACAGGGGGTTGAAAGCGGGATTTGCTTCAACTGATTTGAACAAAACCACTAACTCACATGCTCCCAGTTACTCCAGGTCTAAACAGTTTGCCAAAGCTGAACGACCAAAACCAGCCTCAGCAAACAAGCCTGTTTCAGCAAAGTGGCAATGCTAGCATTCTGAATATCTGACTGAATTGATGTCAAACATCCATTATGTGGACCACTGCTCTCAAGCCAAAGTAAGATGCAGAAATGTTAATTATTCGTCTTGTTCCTCCTTCCCTCAAGCAATGTTTTAATGAAAGCCCCAGGCAAACCTTGACTTTCCTTACTAAGTACTGTATTTTTCTAATGCTCAAAAACAAGGGGCAAAAAAATTATTTTCTTTTGCTTCTGCCTCAAATCATCTTATTTTGTCAGATTTGGAGTAGACAAAGCCCCTTTCCAAGTCTCCCTATCTCTAGGGTTCTGTACTGAGTGCAGAAAAAGGTAGAGAAAGAGATGCAGTCTCCAAACCTTCTTTTTTTGTGGCTTCAGGAGGGCTCTTCTCCTTTCCCTGAAAGGATGTTTGGTTATTTTGACCACGTTTATATGCAACCATCCCTCCTTCAAGGCAGGAACAAACTGTAGCACCCTGCAAAAGAGCAGCACAGTGGAAGCAGAAACTCTCTGAATCCTGTGAGCAACTCTGACCCACATAACTGTCAGTCCCATTGCCCTTCCTAGAAAAGGATATGTCAATGAATCAGTTTCTTCTTTACTTGCTTCTCTCCACTCACAAAGCAGGATAGTATAATCTGAGTTTCTTTTCCAGACAATCAAGGTGCCTGTACTTTATTATGGACTCATAGACAAAGAAACAGAAAGCACTGGAAAAATTCATGCTTTCCTCCTTTGTCTCAGTTTCCTTCCAACATGAAATGGCAGAAAGTAGAATTTATCTGTAGAGAGAAGGAGAGGAAAAAATTTAGGTTCAGAGATAAGGTGTGATATATTTGAACTGTCAGGTATTTAAATAGCAGTAGCCATGAGAAATGCTGGTTGGTTTGCTGCTGTCATTCCTGGTTTTATCTTCCTCATAGACATTTATATCACTTTCCTCTTTTATAATTTTTTTTCTTTTAACACATTAGTCTCTTTTGTAATTCTTTTTCCTTTTAATTTGTTTTAGTTATGCAAGAAAATCTGGAGTATGAGGTGCTGTGCATAAATCCTGGGAATTATTCATTTCATCTCATTTGGTCTTTATTTTTAGTAGGGCTCCAATCACCATTACCATTCTCTTTTGCAAGTAATTTAATGGTTGAATTCCTTTTCATACAGGTCTTCATTGTCGAGTAAGTTCTTCAATTAATTCCCTATTGCCTTGCCAGTTCAACTATATTTGCAATGTAAACAGATAGGTTTATTTGCATCATTTAATGGTGGCATAAGTGTATAGAGAGCATGTGGAGGGGTGTAATTTCACTTTTTTTTTTTTTCCCTGCAACTACAAAGAGAAGAAAAATATATGTCAGGCACTGCTCTGGACCCTGCGTAGGAGGGGAGCAATTTCCAGTCCTATCCTTCAGTACTGTAGTTAGCAGAAAGGAATTCAAGCATACAATGCAAGGCAACTGCCTAAAATGTAATGCCGTTTGCTGCACACAGAATTGGTTCAAAATTCAAGTTGACCAAGTGCAGATTAGACACCTTTGTGATGTCTAATCTGGAGGAAAGTTAATTATCTCTTAAAGGCATATGCTTCTTCTGGAGCTTCCCAACCAAGGACAATGCCTACTCCTCTGGCTTGCACCTGTCCGTGTTGTCCCTGGTGGGTGGCTCAGGGACTTTCAGAAACATTGCTCAAAAACGTCTCTATCCAGTTTTGCTTACTGGCCCCATCCTGTACCCTATAATCTTCTTGCCTTGCCTATTGGTGTGCAACAAGTCATTTAGACTTTGTTCCAGAATATGTGAGAAGTTTGCAGTTCTTTCCAGGAAATTTCCACATACTGTCCCCATGCACTTACCCTGCTGCTACAAGTCTGCTCTCCATGTCATGATTCTACACCAAGATTTTAAGACATTTTAGCACTGAGGTTCAACACCACTCCAATGTGACTGGGAAATGTAACTCCAGCCAATGTCAGTTGTGAAAACAGACAATCTTTTCTCTCATCTATCTGTTAGAGGGAAAATGAAGTATAACCTCTAGACGCATTGCAGTTGCTGTATAAAGCATGCATTGAAAAACTTATCTTTGTTCATTTAGCTTAAGCAATTTCTCTTTATACATAGTAGTTCCTTAAAAAATATGTACAGATACTCTAGAACATTTTTTAAATGTCACAGCAGCACTGCTTCTTTTGAAAAATGATGTATGTATCTTGCTCTGTAAAGAAGAGTGGGGAGAAAGCTGACAACTCATTACTCTTGAACAATAAAGAACTCTACAATACTCAAGAGAGTGAGCTGGTTTTAAAATAGAATAGTTCACATTTTATGGCATCACCTTCAAGTCAGAGTAAAAATTCCTGAACCTGACTGAAAAATAAAGTTGTGTGATGCTCTCACAAGTAGCTTCTCAGCACCTCCACAGGCTGCTGGCATTTCAAGTTTGGAAAGGGTTGGACGAGGGAAGACTGGAAAGCATTAACTCTAGCTTAGACTTGACCACTGTGTAGATTCATTGTAGATAAAGCAACTGTAAAATCACCTTTTATACGTTCTCCATATTTTATCCTCTTAAATCTGTAATTGATTGTTCGTTCCATGATATATTAGGCAAGGCAGTAGTACTGGCTCTTTGGATCAACCTTCCTTCATCACGATTAGATCCACAGACAGCTCCACTTTTGCATATAAGTTTCACTGGCCTTTTATGAGTGGAAACACACTCCATTTTTAAGCAAGTGGAAGGCATGGTTTTAATCCAGAAGAAGATAGACACAGTCATGTTATTTATCATCTCATCTCACTGGTCA
>VWYK01091950.1:1003-11937 GCA_013399775.1 Semnornis frantzii | reverse complement strand
CTGACATTCTATGATTCTGTAAATCACTGTATTTCTGACTTGGGAAGATAAGTAAAAAAATCATAGCTCATCTAAAAATATCAATCCTACTTATTTCTTACTACTTGTTAAACCCATTAATGTATTTTGAAATAGACATTCTCAAAAACCTGAATCACTAGCATAATCAAATGGGATTTAGGTTTACAAGTGTAGCCATGCCAATAAGCTTAAGTAGACAAGTGTGTAGGAGAGTAAATAAATTAAGTTTATTCCATATTAAATGAAAACAGAAAGTGTGAAATAAGCTGTATTAAGAGCCAAAGTGAAGCACACCCACTTCATCTACAATTTCTTTACAGTTATATATATAGGCAAAACTCTTAATTCATGCGTGCAATTATAGCTGGCGAATACTAGCATAAGCAAATATTCTGCACAAATCTCTCTCCATCTGCAGTTTTGGATGTAAACTAGGAAAAAAAGTCTGAGAATAACATGCACAAGTTGGAGGTTACACTACCAAAGAATGAGAATGACAAAGTGAAAGCACTGAAGATCTCCTTGAGTGGCAACCACTGACAGAACTTTGGAAGAACAAAGGGATGTGGAAGCAAGGAGACAAGAAAAAGCAAAAAATATTCCTAATCACTTCCACTATGTATAAACTGATATAGTGCTTAAAAATAACCAGCACGCTGTCATCTTGCATTTCCAAATACAACCTCTCAAAACAGTTTCTAATGTGTATTTCTGACAGCCATGAATCAAAGAGACCTGCTATTTGGCATGAAAACCTAGAAACCAAATGTACACAGCCAGCATGAATGTATCAAAAGGTGTGAGAGTTTGAAGGCAATATGTCAAATTGTCCACACACTACTCTAGACCGACTATTTTGTCAAGATGTGTGTCACACAGACAACAGGAAAATAGCTTAAAGGAATATAGCCCATGTAATGAAACACTTCAGTGTAATTACAAATCCATTTTCCTTTGCTGTGCATTACCTGCTGGTCTAGCACACCTGCAATGGACGGATATTTCAACTTACTTTTTAACTTCCATAATAGGTCAATGCCCTACCCATAAATCCTACTCTCCCTTCCAGATATACGAGGCAATGACCCTATTACCTGTTTCCTTGAGCAGCTATGTGACGGCAGATTGCAGAGCACATTACAAACACAGTAATGATACAGCCTGACAAGCTGCTTGACTGCATGTTATTTAATGTTTAGAGGGCCACTAAGTGTGCAGTGAAATTTGTGCTCATAAGATAAACTAGGCAGCGTTGATAATTGTTCATTCAGTCGGTAGAATTCTCAGAGGAGTTTACCTAAATCATCTCTAAGCCAATAGCCCAGTAGTATGGGCAAAGGAGAAAAAGACAGAAGCAGGGAAGGTACATGGGTTAATGCAGCGACTCAGAGCAGTCTTGAGTCAGACACGTTAGATAAATTCTGAAATCTAACATATTTGAGACAGTTATTTTTGGGTGCTCCTAAATTCTTGAGATATATGCAGAAAAGTCTCAAAAAACAATTTTTACCACAGCTCGGTCAAAGAGTTCTAAGCTTAGCCTAATGAGGATCATGGACAGACAGCACTGTCAGAATCAAAATTGGCAATATTTCTTTTTCAAAATGCCATTACTATGCTTCAGTCAGCTTTCAGGTCAATTTAGAAGAGCTGAAGCACATCCAACCTACCTCCCTTGCAAAAAATATTGAGACTATTGCTTTACAACGGTCATTTTCCCACCACATCACAGCAGCCACAATTATACACGCATACCCTAGGCATATATTAATTAAATGGCTTGAAGTTTTGGGTACAGAAGGCTGAAAGGAGTGAGGCTGGGCTTTAACAGCACTAGTGAGAGCTTTAACGGTGTTGTTGGAAATAGAAGACATTAAACACCTGGCTGAAAACACAGAGCTATTTCTTGCACCATTTGGTTGTTTTACTTTTTCTTTTACTATTCAGAGGAAAGATCTTTAGGTTTTTTTAAAGAACAACTGTGATGATCCTGAAATGACAACAGCAGCAGCATGTCTAGCATGTTTGGGACATTTGCCATAAATAAAGCAATAGCAGTGGAATACCCCAGGACCGGTTCTTTGATTGCTGTTTGGAGAAGTTAAAAAGAGTGCAAAATAGAGGTAACATAAGAGTGAAGAACTGTTGCTCCCTAGTGCCTAAAAGAGTAATCCCTGGACAAAAAGCAGGGCACTACCATAAAAGAAAAACAGTTAGGTTATCCATGTGTCTCTAGCATTAGCTTTAAGCAATGGGGTATGTTTCATATTATTCTTAATATTTTCCTCCAAGCTGAAGCACTTTCAGGAAGACTGACCTACACAAAATAAAAACAGCTTTCTGCACTCAACGATGTTTCAATCATCTTGCAAATAATTCAGCAATAATAACATATAATAAAGACAACTACCAGAAGCTCAATTGCAATCCCTGTCTCGTGTGTTGGTATTCCAGTGTTTACCAAGAAGAATAGATTAATTTTAGGTCATATTGTATTTTAATTTAGTATTTATACTATGCCTAAATTATCCTGGAATTTTAATGCATGGACTGCTTTAAGTATATTGTCATTCACATACCAAAGAGTACAAGTGCAGAAAATAGTACATTTATCCATTCTTATGGCATTAAGAACTTAATCTCCTTGTGATTGTAAGCTGTTTTGTTCTATTTTATTTATTATTTGACATAGTTCAACGGCAGTTGAACTTCACATAATTTTAGCTGTTCTAGGCTTTTACTGATGTTGTAGTTGATGTTCTGTTTATTGTTTAGGCTCTGAAAAATCACAATTCATCTTCAAGTAAAATCATGCTCCCTTTCTCCAAATTTCTTAAGTGTTACTCTAAAATTTTCCTTTTAAAACGTAGTGCCTCTGTAGTATACTTCCAAAGTCCTTTTTAAACATTGACTAATGAATCATTTACCATTTCATTAAGTTGTGCATTTCATCTATTTTCGTACATTTTGAACCAGGTTTCCTGCCTTGGCCATAGCAAACAGGACAGCATCAGACCTATTGCTATGCAGAACCACATACCAAGACCAGTCTGAAACAGACTTCTGCATTTATTTAATACTCTAAGGGTTTCACACAAGTTTTCTCCTTTTCTCAAGTAGAAGTCCACACTCTTTAGCTGTTAACCCTGGTGGCCCTTGCTTTGGCCTGCTCACTGGAGTAGGGTCACATCTAATGTCTCTAACTCTCCCCTCAGGACAGAGGCAGGTAAGCATCCAGGGAGGACTCTCAGGTCACAAAGAATTGAGATTACCTAGAAGAGAGAGCTGAACCCTGAAAAGATCAACATCCCCAGCCTTCCCAGAAAGGGAAGGAGTGCGTCAACCTTGCTAGCACAACCTTTCCCTCCACAGAGATCACCTGGAGTCACAGTCAGGACAATGGTGGGAACAGACTGCCTCTTCAAAGTGCTCCTCCCAGTAGATTTACACATCTACAAGTGTTCACTCGTGAAAATTTAAAATGATCTGCCATACATGAGTGTGATTGCACTGCATTAGATTTTCTCACCCATACAAGGAAGCTAAAACACTAGGCAGTGTATTGGTTTTGACCTTGGCAGCATTTGAAATAGTCTCCTGATACTAACAGCAAGTTCTGGTCTATTGTGTCCAGCAATAATGAGCACCACCTTAGAAGAGCACATATCGATTTTGCTGCCAGTTGTCAGCCCTTACTTATTCATTTCACAGCACTACAATAAGATCAACAGTGCTATATAACCATGTCTTCATGATCATTGAAATATGAAGTGTGATACAACACAGTGACTTGCTTTGCATTTAACCAATTCTCTAACAAGAAACCCAGAATTTAAGAAAAAATAAAACATCCTGATGTTTTCATTTGTAAAGGCCACCAGCCTGCAAGTTCTTCCAGTGTATGAAAGAGTAGAGTTGCCCTCAACTCACACTCTCTGCTAGTTACAACTTTCTTAGACAAGTCCCTCATCTTCTGTTGTTGCCTTATTCCCAAAACTGTTTCATATCTTTGACCTTTGCCCTTTTTCACATTTGTTCCACTACTCCTGGCTTTTTGATATACATGAGAAAAAAAATGGTGAGGAAATTAATAACTTAAATATGGACATGAGAAAATAATTGACTAGTGTTATCAGTGTCCAGCCTTTTTTCCCCCCTATCAAGTATTGTAAATCATACATTCACTAAAGAATGACTTAGTTAAGTATCTGTACATTTTTCAGAACAAAAGTTTACAAGGCCTCGTCTGCCAATCCACAAATAAAACCAGAAGACTACCTAGCATAACAGAGAGACAGTTATTTAAAAGAAAATCCTTTCACTCCATAACCTAATGATCTCTTTATAGAGATCACATGCAAATACAAAAACTGTACCTATTGTCACACCCTGAGCAACAGTGTACTAACAAAAAAGCATTCCCACGTGGATACAATATGACAAAGAGGCATATCTGGCACCAAGGATCTCTTTGAATTCTAAAGTAAGCTTAAGAGTGTTTTGTTTCAAGTCATTGCTATCTTAAAACGAACATCTGTAATTGGAAATAAAACAAAGGCGAAACTAGAGAACAAGCAGGAAGGGCATTTATGTTGCCCAGGCTCGGGGGTTTCGCCTCAGTGACTCATCTTCCCACACCTCACAGACAACAGTGAAAGCTTAGCCATCCCATAGGCCAAAGCAGAGGACCTGCCTCTGAACTATGACTGGCACAGAGGATGCACAAAGAGCAGCTCAGCAGAGACAGGGATGGAGCCATTATCACAGCCAAAGTGACATGTGAGTGGTAGACTCAGAAAGGCAAGAGTGACAGCTCCCTGGGACAGGCAGGTGGACTCTCTGGAATTAATCAGACACAGATCAGATCAACAGCGGTGCTTTTTGACACACTGGTCTTTTGTAGGTAGAGCATGTAAAGACCTCTTTCAAAACACAGACCTCTCCTGTGCAAACGTTGAGATTAACATCTCTAGAACTGCCAAAAGCACAAAGCTGGAGAAAATGAGGAGTCATGAAGTTATCACACAGATTCATTAACCAACTGATTGGCGTTTTCCTATTGCTGCTGTCAGGAAAATGGACAGGAAGACAGATTAACATTTATCTTAAACACTTCATAGCAGCAGTTCTCAGGGAAACTACATCTCATCTCGAAAAAGGTGTCTAGCACTAACTTATTTTGAAGATAGCAGGTGCTAACTGTGGAACCAGCAACTCAAGTACAAACTCAGTAAGAAAACATAACATTAACATGAGGTTGTTGCTATTTCTATTCTTATTATAAATGCTAGAAGTGTAACCACTGAAGATCTAGGTATAAAGAAACAGACTTAAAAACACAAAAAGATACTTTTAAAAGTATTTTTGTTTTAAATGTAAAAAAAAAAAAAAAAAGAATAGTAGTAAAGTAGTACAAATGATGAGAGCAAGTCGTGGTTTATATCGTCTATTTACCGACAAAAACATGATCATTAACAGAACTAATTGTGCCAGCATTTTACACCAAAACTAAGATTACGAATCACGAAGATAAAGATCAATCACTAATCAACAGTTCCTGAGGTTTAACTCAGTATTGTAAACTAGAGTATTGTACAAAGACACAGCAGTCACCACTAAATCCTCCAGACAGGGTTCTGGACAACAGCCTTTGCCAGAGTATGTTTCAGGATGGAAGCATTTCTGGTTTTGTCTTTTTACCTTCACAACATCTGGTTTCTCTATCCAGAACAGCCTAAAAACAGTTGCAATAGCACAATCAATGAGATTTTACAGCTAGCACCAAAACTGGGATATTATTAAAATCTCAGCTAAAGAGATACTACAATAGATTTCGTCTCTGTGGGTTGTAGGACTTCACACAGGCACACTAAGAAAAAATGGACCCTTACATGAGTTTCCTCAAAGAGAAAGTGACATTAAAACCAAAAAAATCCAAACGAGTGCTGTCAGTAATTATACTTGTGTAGCAAGATTATCCGGATGCAGGGTTGCATCTTACTGGATGCTGCATGGAAGTACACACAAAGAAATGGCTCTTTTTGGGTAGATGAAAATCCAAACAGACAGTTGACACAAGAAGCAGGAAGGAAAGATTGAAAGAGTCTACTCTAGACAATTAAATATACACAGAAACATATGTGAAAATACTAAACACATATGGAGAATGCTTACTAGAGTTAAATGAGGGAAAGGGCTCAATGAGAAACAAAAAGAAACAAAGCTGAGAATCACTGCTCTCCTCTTTGCCACTACCAGCTCACAATTCTGCTCCGTTTTATCTCCAACATAAATGAGTCAGTGTGACAGGAGCAGATGCCACAAATGCTAGCATAGCAGGAACACTTGCTTCAACAAAGGAGAGGAGTAAACAAAGCAATTCAGTAGCAAACAGTACAACAGTGGTTTCTGGAGCAGGCATTACCCCTTTTTTTCCCCTTTGAGGTAGCCCCAGAGCCCTTGGTTTTAAGAAAACAAACTGCCATAGATAACCTTAAACTTTGGGGCTGCAGTTCACTCTTCTCCAGCCCTGAGAGTACCGGAATCTGATACAGCAAGAGCAGCACTCCTAGTTACAAATTGGTAGCCTGATGCACAGTGCTTCTGAACAGAGTTGAATTTCATCTTTTGGATAGTTTTGGTAACAAATGGTGTGCCTGGAGAGGGTCAAGGCAAGTTCTCATCAAAAAAGCCCAAAACACACCTTGATCAATGTCATGACATCTGCCCTCTCCTTTCCTGCATTCATCTCCATCCTGCATTGTGTCCCCATAACAAGTTCACATACCTTAACCAAAAAAAAAAAAAAGCAAGAATATGCCTCTATAGAATTAATTTTTAATGTCTCTGAGAAGATTAAAAGTAATCATAAGTATGGGCATTTAGCTGCAGTTACAGTAATCTCTTGCTTTATCTCTTTTCCTGCAGTTTTGTAGCACGGCTGTTTGGCACCGGCAGCTCATGGAGTGTGGCTGAGCCAACACAGATGTTTTCCAGTAGTTAATCTGTGACTGTGACCAATGTCTCTCAACAGGAACCTATTCTAGCACCAGTAAGACTACCCCTGAAGCTAATATAAAGTCAACCTAGCCCAGCTTTATACCTCAGGATACCCTCAGCAACACTGCCAAACCTTGTCTTTGGACTCAATTTTACCCTATGCTTACCACCATTGTGGTTTATAAAGCTGTCACATTTTAACACAACTACATATTCTTCACACCTGCAGCAAAAATAATTACTTCAAAAAGTGCAGGCTAAGACCCAAGTCTCTCTGAAGTAAGACACTTTATCCTAAATCAATTCAAGCAATACTCTGTGAGATAAATTTATATGAGAGTTTGTCAGCTGTGTGATTCAAGCTATAGATTCTTAATAGAGAAGAACTAAAACTCTTTGAGAGGCATAGACAGAGATTTTGAATGGTGTGAGAAGAGGTGACAGATATGAAGAGTTATTTCTATTCCTTCAGTCTTCCATAATCATACTGTTTTCCAATAGTGAATGTGCTAGAAGTACATATCTCCTAATCAATCCGTTACAGTGCTTCATTTTTCTACATGGTACAGTCGTTCTCAACATTATGCTATAGAAGAAGTAGAATTTTCAAGCTTCAAGGAAGAATACTGAAACCTGAAGTTTTATTATCTTGGAATATTTCTCCCAAATTCAAGGCTCCCCTTCCTTTAAGTATTCAAGTTGCCAAGAAAATCAAGTCTATCTTAGGAATGACTATATTTTGAGAACACATTTGGAGGGGCTGGGAATTCTTTCTATCAGTCTTTGATTTTGCTGCAGAGATACATTATTTTCTGAGGGCAATGGACGAGGTTACTTCACACCAAAGCAAGAATTGTTGTCTTATCACTGGAATTGACTAGTTCAGAAAGTATCCATAGAAAATTATTCCTGCTCTGTCTTCTATTTTCAGCAGAGCACATGTGCAATCCACATAAGAACATTTTTTTTTTTTAAAAATAAAAATGGAGCAGCCTTCTTGTGACGGTTTGGGAGTTCCCCGCCCCCACACACTTGTAAAATGACCCAGACTAGATTCTCAATCAGCTGGAAGTTAAGAGATGAAGCTATATTTACAACTCAGCACAATATACAAGCAAATATATACAGTATATACAGGAATATTTACAGAAATATACAAGTTTAAGGTAATACAGACACACAACTCCCTTCCCAGAAATCAGAGACCCCAGGAGGGGCTCCCAACCACCCTTCCACCTTCTCCCCACTCCCACACCTTACCCCAAGGTTTGGCTTATGCACAAGGAGGATCAGCTGGGGAGGATTAGAAGAAAAGTGGCTAGTGAAGTTATTCAACAGAGAGGAGAAGCCAGAGCTGCTAGCCCAAGAAGCTGTGTCCGAGAAGCTCCTAGCCCAAAACCCCAAGAAGCAAGCCAATGCCTCGTGACCCAGACTGCCCGCTCGAGAGACTCTTATCTTTTTGTAAATATTCACAGCAAGCGTATGAGTGAAGTAGACATCATCACTGTTTTCCTTCACAGCCTACAGTACAAATTTTCTCTACTAAAAAATATTCCAATTAGCTCAAACCAGCACACTTCTGGAATAAGTTTCTTGTAAAACTTTACTTCATGTTTACCTTCAATCATACGCTCTAAAAGAAAGTAACTTTGCTGCTCGCCACTGCCTGCCTCAATGCTGTCCAAATTAAAATCAAAGACAAACAAGTCTTGATACTGGAAGTGAAGAAAATATAATCCAGGGAAAACGGGGAAAATAATCTCTACCTGAGCACAGTGGTTCTAAGAATTTTCTCCCAGCAATGCTACTCTCTGACAATAAATCTGCAATTTAAGCCCACAATTACCATTTGACAGTATTTGAGGAACTTCAGTTATTATCTGTTCTCAGAGCTCCCCCTGTACCCTGAGGCATTGTAGAATAAAAGGATAAATTTCTACTGCTGTCTCCTGGATGTTTGCAGGCAGGGGGATCAGAAAGAGAAACACTCTGCCACAAGTACTCTACAAGTGAAAGAATAAAAGAGGTTCTTCCAAGGTTACTGAGCTTACACTGACATGTATCCCAAAGTGAAGCATTGGGAAGGAACAAAATAATATTACAGTATAACACAAGAGCTAAACGAAGTCAGAAGATTAAGGGTTTGAGATTCCCTAATCTGTCAGTAGTCCCATGCACCTTTTCTCACTCCAGCAGTATAGACCCCTTTAAGAAACAGTATATCACAGAATCCTAGCATGCTGGGATTTGGAGGGAACCTCTGGGAGATCATTTAGTTCAATATCCCTGCAAAGGTCACCTGGAACAGATTGCACCAGAATACAACCAGGCAGGTTTTCTTGAAATCTCCAGAAAGGAGACTCCACAATCTCTGTGGACAGCCTGTTCCAGCACTCCAGAAGGCTCAAAGGAAATTTTCCTTATGTTATAACAGCTGTGGAAGGGTTCTCCTAATTTGGGAGAGTCTCCTGGAAAGATGGCTGCTTCTAACCCAGAAGACTCATTGATGTGAACCAGTTGTGGGAAAACTGGAAATGTCTCCAGTAAGAACAAACAACAGGTAAAGTCTGTGGAAACCAGGCTTCTGGCTGAAATATCTTTGGACTGAGTTTAAAGACAGCCTTAAACTTATAAGTGTGGGATTTCGAGCTTCCTTCCATGTAGTGACAGTATTGGATACTTCTCAGGAGCAGGCTAGCATACAGTTCAAGGTATATCATTATTAGCTCTACTATGAACTTTGCAGTACAAAGGAAAACGTGTGTGCCTTTACTATGTGGCATTTCTTTTCAGCCTAAATGGACATTTAAAAGGAGTTATTTGCTGTGTTTGTGTTCTTCCTTTTACTAATATTTTCCCTCCCTTCTTTCCCATTTTTCCTTGTCAATCTTTTTATTTTCATTCAGTTTCTCCTTCGTGTTTGTCACTCAGTGTTCGCTTTTTCACTTTTCTTCCCAACCAGCTTTCCCTTGCATGGGGTTGGACCTAGATGATCTTTGAGGTCCTTTCCAACCTTACCATTCTATGATACTGAATGGACTGGTCAGACAAAGCAACTCCCATTTCATGCCCACTGGTTTCACATATCAGAGCAAAGATGCTGTTTTCCAGAGTTTCAATTCGGCTCAGCAAGGGGGAAGTGGCTAACAGCAAGAGCAGCAAGAAATTACTGTTGTTCATTATGAGGAGAACAAACAAACCACCTAATACCTACAAAGCTAAAAATTCAGATCAGCAGGATGGGAGAAATGGCAATGTTATGGCAGCCTATTAACACATTAAGGCAAATTCTAAAGTAAAGAGCTGTTTACATGGCAGGAGTTCAAGCCTGTCTTTGCTGTGTAATTAGCATGAGGCCCATTTGGATCTAATCCATGTGATTTGGGAAAATCAGTTCAAAAGTAGATTGACACCCAGGATTATATAATATCCAAGAAGACATTTTTCATGATACATCCTTATGGCTAGAATAAAAAGAGAATAAATCAGTAAGCACAGGCTGCATTATCAATGCCATTACAACACTGCAACTCTTTCCAGTCTGACAACGCACTTGTAGCAGCTTATGATTTATGCTGATTGCTCCCATCTCCATTACAATTCAAGTAAATAGAGATTGAACCATAGATAAACATNTGAGATCCTAGTTAGCTTTCCACCTGTTCAAGTTTGAATTTACCTTAATTAAAAGCAGGCAGACAGTTATTAAAAATACCCTAGATTATGATTTCTGCAAGACACAGTACATTTATTATTTCCTTTGCTAATGCAAGTATCTCATGTTGCACAGCCTAGGATTGTAGTTTCCCTTTTCATTGATGTGTTGCATTGATGGCTTGCAGTCATCCTGTGGCATTCTCCTCCTCTGTCATTTCCAATTAACAAGCTCCTAGCTTATAACAGAAACGTATTGT
>VWYK01091932.1:0-10888 GCA_013399775.1 Semnornis frantzii | reverse complement strand
GAAAGGCAGTCAGTAGAAAGGCTCTGTGGTTTCTGAATTACTTGTCATTAAATAGATCATTTTGAAAATTAAACTGGCCAGTAGGCACTAGCATCATTGTTCTGCTCAGTGAATTCAAGGCGCTGTGCCTNTGAATTCAAGGCGCTGTGCCTCGTGTGACCATGCAGGCACATCGAGTGGCAGCACCAGACACATGGTGTTAAGCTCCTAGCTTCGAGGCTTTGTTTGCTCAATCTACTACGACTCCCAACCCGCAACAGGAGGAGGAGAGCAAGGGTTAAATCAGCCTGTCAGGATTTATGCCCTATGAGGACAATGGATCTTGAAAGTCTCCAGAGAAGGAGACTCCACAACCTCTCTGGGAAGCCTGTTCAAGTGCTCTGTCACCTTTACAGTAAAGTTTTTTCCTCATGTTAAGGTGGAACTTGCTGTGTTCCAGTTTGTGTCTGTTGCTCCAGTTTGTCGCAGGGCACTACTGAAAAGTGATTGGCCCCTTCTCAACACCCACCTTTCAGATATGCATAAACATTAATAAGATACCCTATCAGTCTTCTCCAGACTAAACAACCCCAGGTGTCTCAGCCAGAATCACCTGGTTCATGCCTTGCAGCTACTCAGGTGTGCAACGTTAAGCACAGGTGTTTGCAGGCTTGGTGCCTTGGTCTGCAGGTTGTGTGATCTACACACAGTCTTCTAAGATGAAATGGGTACCTTGGTACAGTCTTCTGCAATTGGAAAGATAAGGCAAAAGCTGTTCAGTTGTCTTTTGATCAGGAGAAAGAAACGAACAGAGCTCTGGCCACCAGGCTGTCACTCTAAAGGCAAATGGCTGAGGTGATGAGTGACCCCTACATTTTAATGCAGTAACAAGCAAGTCAGCAAAACGTTTGGTTCCAGATGTTCTGTGGTTTGCATCAAATTAAGGTTATGAATAGAGTACACGTAGTCCAAGTGTAAAATATCTTAATAGAAGCACTTCCAAAACTTGACTTTTGCACCTTAATACTGAATTCATATAGCTTAGGCTGTCCTATTTTAAATGCAAAATACATACTAGTAAAAAAAAAATATTCTAGTTGAATGAGGGTCTTGTTTTCCCTCATCTCTTAAAACTTTGTGTGGGAGTGTACTGCAGCTATGCAAATCCTGTTTGACAAAACCAGGAGGTGTTTGTTTAAGAGCATCTCTTATCACCAAGTCATTTCTAATAACAGCTTACCTTTTGATACTTCTGATACTATACATTATTTTTGCAAATTTCTAAAAAGTTCTCAAACATTTATGTGAAAGCATTTACTGTGCTTCCAGCTGTATTTTGAGGTGTCAGACACTGACTTTTAAATCTAATTAAAGAATTATTATTCGAATTTAACACGTATCATAGTAAAATCAAATTCTGAAAGGTAAGGATGGAGTTTTTATAGGGTTTGTAAATCAAAGTTATTCTACTAAGATGCTATTGCTAGAACATAGATTTGAGTACCTCTGAGGAATTACCACATCTGCATAAAGGAAGAATAAATCACTGAGGTAGAAAGAACAAGACCTTCTTAATGTCCTTGTAAATAACATAGAAAAGCCAAAGATCTGCCTGGGAGCTGACATAAAAGAAAAATCTGGTTTAATGTGCTGACCTGATTCTGTTCCACTTGGTAACCTTGCTATAAGGTCTTAAGTCAGCTAGAGCATGCCTGAGACCCTCACAGAAAGCAATATGGATAATGGAAGTATTTTACATGAAATGCAGAAAACTGTCGATAATTCTGAGTTTGGGGTTGGCTTTATTGGTGATGTTATTGGTTTGGTTTGTTTTTCTTTCAAATATGGCAAACAGCTATATATTCAGCAAACTGTGTTTGCATGTGCTGTCACATAAATGTAACTACAGGTAAACCTGTGTCTGTATCCATTCCCATACGCATATGTGTGTACACACACTTCATATTTCATCGAGATGAAAGGTAATTGTTTTCTTAAGAATAGCAAATTGCATTTTAACACAGGCTTTAAGATCAGCTACTACACCCTAAATAACCACAGCTATGACTTTCTTCAGATTTAATGAAAAATAGTAAAGCATCTTTTCTGAATCTTAAGTATCAGCTATGTTAGGTACCATAGCTTAAAAATAGGACAAGAAAAAAAAACAAAAAACAAAACCCCCAAACTATTTCTCACTAAGCAGTAGTACAATTTCCGAGGCGGGGGGGAGGGGTTGGCATTTCATTAGCACAGACTAACTACTTTCTGTGATACCAAAGGAATAAGGTGCTAGAGCATTTATCTTTGAAATGCTCCTAAAGCTGCAGTTGCCCAAGGGCTATAAGGGACAATCATTTCAGACAAGGATGAGTCAACTGTCCTTTTTGAAGTGCCAAATTGAGCAGTACTCTCAAAGTGGAAGATATAGTTCAGAGCCTTGCAAGAGATCTTCAGTGCAATCTACACTTTGGAGAAGTCATTGTGGTTTAAGTTTGAGTGATAAGGACTTGAGGGCACTAAATGAAAGTACAAGACTTCAAAGTTCAGTGTTTGCCTTGCAACGATTGCCAGCTTCTGATTCATAGACTCTGAAGCAATGTTGACCTATGCTCTCAAAATTGCTAATTCTGCCTCAGAGGCTGAAATTGTTGGGGAGAAAGCAGGCCTCTCTAAAGCTGGATTCTGGTTTTCGTTTCAACAGACCACCTCTAGATAGGAACCGTAAGGATGCCTGCACAGCTTGTCATCTGCCCCCTATCTGCCTCATATTTTCTGTTTAAAGAAATCTAATCTGATTCGTAAGAGATCTTCTTGATCACATTGTGAGTGGTCAAAAGAAAAAGAGAAAGGTTCTGCTGTCAAAAACATTATTATGAAAGCTCCTATTGGGAATCTGAGGTTCAAACTGAGGTTGCCGTCTCTCCTGCATGGCCAGAGGGTAGCCACGAGCTGTCCAAACAGGGTCTGCACTCACTGTTTATACAAGTTGGAATAGCTCCAGTAGAGTTGGAGATTCCTTATCTAAAACAGCTGATGATCAAGTCACAGTTTTGGCACCTTGGAGGCCAAGGTTCAACCTCCTTTCTGAACTGCTGAGAAGAATTAATTTTTGGAACATCTTGAATACAAAGGTTTCCCTGCCATGTAAAAATCCAACTTGAAGCAAATCAGCCACGTGACTCTCTATGTTGGATGGCCAGGAGATGTACCCCCAGAGCATAGGTGATTCTGAAGTCAATCTGGATCCATGACTCTGAATGAATGGCAAACTTTGAAAGCCTTCACTTTCTGCCCTCCTGTAACTTCCTTTGTTCTTGTTTGAATCTTGATCTTCCACAGGATTTCTGTTAGTTTGTAGAGCAGTCTGTAATAATACCACGTGGGTATTACTGACAGGGTCGAAAGAGCATATGAACAGATGCCTTTCTCATACCTTCTACCACTTGCAGAATACTTGCTAAATGCCATGCCTTGCTCAGATCACCTGCAAGGAGTGAATTAAGGTTTTGTAGCAATTAGGCTGTCCATGAGATCCCAGCTTTGCTGTAGAAAGTATGTAGATAATGAAGGAATTGGAAAAGTAGAGAAGTGCAAAGCGTGGCAATGAGTTATGGACAAGTTAAATGATATCTCAGGTACAGGGTATTAAAAATGCATCACTCTATGAAGTTAGTGTAGTCTCCATTAAATGAGATACAAAATGTTTAGCTCAGGAAGGGAGGACTGTCTAGTAGTGGATTTCTGTGAATTGATTCTTATTTCGGTGTTCTTTGTTCTTTTCATGAATGGGAACCACTGTCCTATTCTAGATCAATATGTTTGGAGTCATCCATGTAACTTCAGCCTTGTTCTCTTGTCTTTCATTGTTGTCTCCTACTTGCTTTATTCCCTTCCTGTCCACTACAGGCCTTTCATCAGACTGCTGACAGCTACTCCTTACCTCCTTACTGCTTTTTCCCATGCTGCTGACTGTGAAGCAGTGGGGGAATCAGATTAAACAAGATTCGCCCACGCTGTGCCCAACTGAGTGTTCAGATATGCTTCAGAAGGGGAGCCAGTGGCTGGAACATAAATGAAATAATTGACTTTTAAGATGCAAAGAATTTATATACCAGTCAGGCCTGCTTGCTTGCTTGCTAAGGTAGACTTGGAAAACTTACTTCTAAATGCTATTAGATATCAAAGTACACAACTAGATGAAAGGATGTTCCTTACACTCAGGCAAGCATATCTTCCAATGCATATTGCAAACAACCTGGTACAGTGAATACCTCTGACATGAAAATAAAGGAAGCAGTGTTAACTGCATGTGTAGTGTCTGTGATACCAGGATTGTAAACAGTCCCAGTATTTTTACTGTGTCCCTCTTGGGTAGTCACACAGCTCCGCGGAGCCTCACATTATGTCTCTGATAGTTGCCAGTAGTGGATGCTTAAGAAAGAATATGTGTAACATAGCAGCATGCTCTGATACTTCTCATAAATATTTTCTTAACCTCCAGCAATTTGTAGTTCAGAAGCTCGATGAACGCAGGGTAGTGAGTTTGCAGTGGAAAACTGAATAGCTACCCATTTAGTATTTGTAATGAGTGAATGCTCGTTTAGCAAATGTTACATGAGCACATAGAGGCTCTGTGTTCAGTGTGTCTGTGTGAGTGAGACAGGGAATTAATTTCCCCATTTCCTGCCTTAGGAATGTTTTACTTAAGAATGTTTATTTTTTAGTGAAGTTCTGAAAGCATGGTAAAGAGTGATTTGATAGGGGAGATTGAATAGTGATATTTAAAATGACATTCAGTGATGTTCTGGGTGTTGTGAGCTGTGTTTCTTATTCCCATTGCAACTCCAGTCTTTAAAGATAAGCAAGTTCTTTTAAATGTTATGGTCTTGTCATTCACTTTATAGAGGAATTATTTCAACATTACTGAGCTATTTAATCCATTAGTCATCTTCACTTTTATAATGTCTGTAATTATTTGTCTTTTAGGTAATTGCATTGCAGACACTGATACACATCTCTGGAGAATGTTTTCAGGTAGCACAAATAGCTGTTGCATATAAAATTTGCTCATGGTCTGTCTCTAAGAATCTTCAAGCGAATATACTCAACATAGTACTGCTTTTTTTGTTGTTATTACAGAGATGCAATAAAATGCAATGAGCAAAGATTGAGTTTGTTTAATAGGAAGATTTAGAAAATAAACAAGGTAATTTAATTCCTAATGCAGGTGTGACAGTTTGGGAGTTCCCCACCCCCCCACACTTTGAAATGACCCAGACTAGAACTCAGCTGGGCTGGAAGTTAAGAGAAGAAGCTCTCTTTACAGCTTAGCACAATATACAAGCAGATATATACAGTATATACAGGAATATTTACAGAAATACACAAGGTAAAGGTAATACAGAAACACAGTTCCCCACCCAGAAATCAGAGACCCCAGGAGGGGCTCCCAACCACCCTTCCACCTTCTCCCCACCCCTACACCTTACCCCAGGGTTTTGGAGAATCAGCCAGAGGGGTGGGATTAGAAGGAAAGCGGTTAGTGGAGTTATTCAGCAGAGAGGAGAAGCCAGAGCTGCTAGCCCGAGACCCTGCGCCCCATGACACAGACTGCCAGCTCGAGACACTCTTACCTTTTTGTTTTGGTTTCTTATTCCTAAACATCGCAGCAAGCCTATGAGTGAAGTAGACATCACCATTGTTTACCTTCACAGCCTGTAGTATAATTTTCTCCATTAAAATATTCCAATTGGCTCGAACCAGCACAGCAGGTTTTTGGGGGGTTTGTGTCTGTGTGTTTTGTTTCAAGTTTGTTTTGTGTTTTTTGTGGGTGGTTGTTTGTTTGGGTTTTTTTTGGTGTTGTTTATTTGGTTGTTTTCTTCAATACATGATCACTTATGAGATCCAGTTTTAGATTCTGATCCTACCAATTCAACCATCTAAGATTAAAACGTAAGAAGGTTCTGGGAGTCTGGTGCCTCCTGCTCTGAACAAACCCTAGAATGCAGCTTTGGAAAGTCTGTTCAGGTGTCTGTAAGTCTCTGCAGTTTAACTTATCTAGAATCTGCATATTATCTGGGAGGAAGGAGATTTATTCAGACCTCACCATGGTGATTATTTTTATGTTAATGTAAATGTAGAATATTTGAGCTGAAATGAGGAACTCTTTTATGTTTACTTTCTGTATGGAAATGGCAAAAGGCCAGGTTCCCTCCTGCTGTTGCTCATTCCTGATCCATCAGTTTTCATCTGCTGGTTGTACACTAGTTCAGGATGGAAAATGCTCCTGGGGTGCAGGATTTCGTCTGGATTGTGAAAGTAACAAGAGTGTGTGTCTAGAACTCAGTGTTTTAGTGCCTGAGAAAATGGTCCTTTCCCACAAGAGAAGCTGTCAGCTTCTGCTTCTGAGTTGCACAGGTGTCTGTGGAGATTTGTGGAAATTCCACTTCCT
The DNA here is from genome assembly GCA_013399775.1 of Semnornis frantzii. Taxonomy (NCBI): domain Eukaryota; kingdom Metazoa; phylum Chordata; class Aves; order Piciformes; family Ramphastidae; genus Semnornis; species Semnornis frantzii. The sequence goes on along the minus strand of VWYK01091932.1, from coordinate 4,455 downwards.
GAACTTTTCCCAGTTCAGGCATCTGAGTTGGAAGTAGGTTTGACTGTCAGTCTGCTATGATAAATGTTGTTCGTGGACATACTGATGAAGTCTCTTTCCTCTCAGACTTTTGTGCCATTATGTAGATGCCACAGATTTATTTTTAATTAATCTGATTAATTTCCTTATTCTCAGAACCTCTTTTGGCAGTTAAGTTTCTGTCAAAACAAAACTGATATGGGAAAACTCTAGCATGAAACAGTAAGGTGATTTGGATGGTCTGAGGCTGTAGTATTCACATTGCCATAGTTGTTTTCCAACCACCTGCCTTCCCGGATTGGAATGTAACAGCTGTGGCTGTTTATTATTAGGCATTGCAACAGCAGTCTCTGGCCTTCTCCTGAACTCTTAAGAATTGTGACTTTTCTTTGAACTTTCAACTTTCAGTTCCACTGACCCTACTGCCCATTTATAACTGGTGTGCTATTTATCAGTCTCAGGCTTAGAAATATGGTTGGGGGAAGAGACTCAAATGCAATCATTCACACCGAGTCTCCTTGTATTTGGACTTCACAGTTTCTGTCTAGTGTAACTGATAGGAAGAGATTAGCTACAAAACTGTAATTCCATTGAAGGATTGTGATAATACTGTACCATAAACTGTATATGGTGCTCAAGAGGTTTGACATCATTTGGGTTCTGACATTGTTACTGTATCTACTATTAGTCTCTGTCAGTATCTGTTTTAGAAGAGAGGTTTTGTGTAACCCTAGTGTAAAATATAGGATATTTTCTGAGTTAGGAAAAGTGCTGTTCCATTAATCCTCTCAAAGTCATGTTAATAGTTAAACTATGTCATGACAGAAACCAGATTTTGTACAAAAAATTTACTACAAAGAAAATCTCTGTACTGACTTCTGACCTACCAAACTGAATTGGGACTACTTTATCATTTCAACAATTTTGCATTCTAGAAAAAAAAACAACCAAACAAACAAAAAAACACCAAACAATAACAGAGAGAGAAAGCAGCATGTAAACCTATTAGCAAGAGTTGCTGGTGAGCCTAGAATATCATTCCAGGAAAAAAAATATCAATGAGTATTTTAAAAGCAAAACGTATCTTCTACTTTCTCTCTCTTGCATGTGCTTGCGTAGTTGTGCCTCCAGGAGACTTATTGCAAACTGTTTCCCCTTTAAACTCTTCTCACCTTTGTTTTTTTCCCCTTTTTCATTGTCTTGCTCTCTCTTGTCTTTTCTTGTAAATTTTTCTAGCATTTAAGTGAGAAACAGTTGAGTACGTTGTGCTTCAATGTAATTTTGACCAAGGAATGCTCATTTTTAAAGCGATTTTCCCTTATATGTAATAAATAAGGAACTACTTCAAAACTCTGTCAAAAGTATGACATCGTTGGCAAGAGATTTTTCCAGAGTCCATATGAAAGAGACTAGGCAAGGGAAGAGTTCAGGAAGCTGGATAGCTCCAGCTACGACCTTGGGAAGAGCTCTTTTAGTCCTAATTGTCTAATTGTCCTGCTATAAGAAGAATAGATCGAAGTTCATGATTTCATGCCAAAACCTTCTTTGAAATCAGAAAAAAAAAAAAAAAAGTTGTTTTCTTTACCACAATATGAACCATGCAGGAAAACAGTGGTTAATTATTTAACTTGGCATTCTTTAATCAAATATTCCAATTTTTCATAGAAGATTCAATAAACTTATTTATCATTTTTTCTCCTTTTGCTTCTTTTTGCCTTTACATCCAGGTTTACTAGTTGAGCAGAGTCTCCTCTCATCCCATACCTATGTGATCACAGTATTCCTGTGCTATATTATGCTCTAGGAAGAAAGGCAGCAGAGGTGCCTGAGCCCTTTTCCTAATGTTTGCCTTTGGTGTCTTTAGAATAGAGAAATATCAAGTTCCTATGAAGAATTCAGTTACGCCAACATATTTTGAGCTATATGTCAGATCTCACAGTAATCCTGTGCCAAAACTTATGCCTACTTTCCTTGCATGTTCACAACTACCTCTCTCTGAAACTCAGCTTCCTCTCTGCTGTTACTTGCTATTAGTGAAAATTTCATGAAAAATTACAAACTCATTAAAAGGAAAAAAAAATCACAACATATACTAAGAGATTAGCAGTCTTAAGAACCAACTAACTAGAAAGTCTTAAGCCACACACACAAAAAAATTTGGACAGAAAGAAGTGAATATAAATTCCCACCCCCACTGCTTTGTATAGGCATAAAGGCACTCTCTTGAAATTCTGATTAAAATGTCAGATTTTCAGATGAGGCACAAGACTGGAGAGCTGTATTTTTCTTAATTTTCAGCATTTCCTTATTACCTAGCTTTAAGTAGTTACATGCCAATATTCCAACTGTGTCTCCTCAGGAAGGTGACTATTTTGAATTGCACCCTGAAGTACCTGGCTCTGGTGAGAAAGCTTCATACCTTCACAAGCAGATCTGAGTTTCACAAAGTGTTTGTAGATGTAGCCTTACGTTATGCTTTGCAGTAATTACCACTTAGAATAAAGAAATGTGATATGCCCGTACCCCAATTGGTTGGGGGACAATACCACTTATGTTCAGTTAGTAGATAATTACTTATTGGTAATTCTTAATGTTATGTATACTGCAAGCTTTTGCAACCATCACTGTTGTGTTGAAAGGGCTTCAATTTTAATTCATTCAGCGTAATCTTTTTTGTTTCTGTATTCAAAGTTAGTGCTGAAGTCTTCTAAGTCTTTGTTCCCCTGAGACTGGGAATTTTCAAGCATGCTAGGGGTTGGAAAGGGTTGGAAGGGACCTCCAGAGATCACTGAATCCAACTGTCCTGCCAGAACAGGACCATATAATCTAGTGCAGGTTGCACAGGAATGCATCCAGACCGGTCTTGAAAGTCTCCAGAGAAGACTCCACAACTTCTCTGGGCAGCCTGTTCCAGTGCTCCTTACAGTAAAGAAGTTCTTCCTCATGCTGAGGTGGAACCTCCTGTGCTGTAGTTTACATCCATTGTCCCTTGTCCTATCATGGGGCACAACTGAGAAGAGTTTGTGCCCTTGTTTTTGACTCCTAGCCCTCAGTTATTTATAAACATTGATCAGATCCTCTCCAAGTCTTCTCTTCACCAGACCAAAAAGCCCCAGGTTCCTCAGCCTCTCCTCACAGGGCAGTGCTCCAGCCCCTTCATCATCTTCATAGCCCTCTGTTGGATTCTTTCAACTAGATCCCTGTCTCTCTTGAACTGGGGAGCCCAAAACTGAATGTAATGCTCCAGGTGAGATCTCACCAGGCAGAGTAGAGGGGGAGGAGAACCTCCCTTGATCTCCTGGACACACTCCTCTTAATGCACCTCAGATGATGCAGTTTAAGTAGTGTTTTATAATCAGATGCGATTTAGTGTCATTTACTCCATTTAGTTTTAAAACTAGGTCTATAACTAAAGCAGAGACATGGAAGAAAGGGAAAGGTTATTCTTGTTTAAATGTAGACAAACTTGTTTAATTCTTACATCATTTAGTGGAAGCTTCCCTGCCATTTTCTTGCTCCCTAAAGTGTTACTCTGCAGGTTTTAGTTCATGTTATTTTAAATTACTATTTCACAAAGATTAAGACAGGCATTTTGCTGCAAGTTTGAACAGATTTCTTTTTTAACTTCTGTGTTGTAAGTAAAATAGGTTTAGTATTACTCATTTGCTACAGAAAAAGACACCATGGCCTGCTGTAAAAACAAAAAACAAAGAAAATGAAAGTGCTACTCCGGAAAAGAGATCGTAGTTTCTTTTTGTAGATGATTGACTAAGAATTTGCTTCAGCTATGTGAAATGTGTCTATCCACAAGAGAGGTGATTTTGTAGCACGCTCTCTGTGAAAATAAATTATCCTCTGTTCAAAAAGTATATGTGTATATTTGAGAGCTACCTGGGCAAAGTGTGTTTTTAATTTTTTTCCTTAATAATTCAGGGAGCGTTGAGAAGCAGGATTGAGTATTGTAGGAATGCAACACTATAGTCTTATGATATCCTTCACATGCACTCCTATGTTGGAGTGTAGCATAAGCTTTTTGTTCCTGAAATAGTATACTACAGGGAACTTCTCTCCCTAGTGTACAGAAGGAAAGAGTGAGACAATTAAGTAGCTTGTCTTTTTAGTTATTTTTTTTTCTCAGCGGGTTATGAAAAATTAAATAATTAAAATTGAGGTAAAATTGGGCTATAAATAATGTACTGAACTTGCTCTACTGAGAGGCACAATGTTGTCATTCTCAGTTGGAGAACAATTTATACAGTAAATAAAATGAGTTCATTCTGTTGTCCAGGGACTGAAGGGACAAGTGGGAAAGGAGAACCTAGCGCAGGCTGCACAGCAGTAAGATCCAACTTCAATTTATCAAACCTAACCTTGCTTCCGCAGCTCTATGCAAGTGAAATAAAACTTACTTTGGCATAAGTGATATGGACAGAGGAA
>VWYK01091928.1:0-10144 GCA_013399775.1 Semnornis frantzii | reverse complement strand
GGGCAAGCAGGCGCGGAGTTGGGCGGAGGCGTTCCTTGGGCCCGTTCATGCTTTTTGAGGAGGCAGATGCTGGCAGCGTGGCATAGACGCGGCCTTGGAGTGAGGGAAAGGTTAGCTAACGCTGGCTTTGCCTAGTCAGATGGCAATGGAGTGTTACAGCTTACGACTATCTTTTGGAGGGTTGACCCCAGGTGGCCTCTAGGTCAGCTGACAGGACCAGAGGAAATGGTTTCAAGCTGTGCCAGGGGAGGGTCAGGCTACACGCTAGGAACTATTTCTTCACAGAGAGGGTTATCAAACATTGGAATGGTCTGCCCAAGGAAGTGGTGGAGTCACTGTCCCTGGAGGTGTTTAAGAAGCCTGTGGACCTGGCACTAAGGCACACGGTTTAGTGTTGGGTCAAACGTTGAACTGGATGATCTTTGAGATCTCTTCTAACCAGACTTTTTTGGTGTGATTCTGTGTATTCTCTGTGATGAAGCTCTTAAATCAGCACTGTGTCAAATTATAAGGGTATCTGGATTGCTTTTCAGAGCCTGCACCTGATTTAAAGTCTATTGATGCAGGATAATTATGTTTGGTTAATTTCTGGTTTTTTTTATTTCCATTACTTTTGGGAGGTTTCAGGACATGGAGTTTTGTAGTCCAGGTTGATAATTAACAATTTTCATTGCATTTAGCAAGAGCTGCAGGCATGTGACACCTGTAAAATGGGACCCTCACTGCAGAGCTACATTTAAATTTTTACATTAACATGACTTGGTGCATCCTAAAGAGACTGCAGTGGATGCAGCAGCACATGTAAGACTTGAATCAAAATTCATTGGTAGCCAGGCCTATAGCATTTCATTCCTCCTTGCCTTTGGTGTGTTTCCTTTTCTGCATTGGAGAGCTTTTATAACATTTGTAAAATGCAATAAAAACACAGTGAATCCATGAATAAATCAGCAAATCAATGAATAAAAGCTCAGGAATCCCTGAGCTGCAAATAGTTGGAGCTGGGAGCGCATTCCATAGAAATATCCCTGCATATTTCCTGTCTGATGGTCTCTGCTGGAGACCGACTACTGGGCTAGAGGGACCTTGAATCCATCACAGCATGACATTCTTCACGCCTGTAAATACTCGAGTTGAGATTCTCAGGGCAGCATTCATTTCCTAGCTGTGTGCACTTTGCTAGCTAATGAAGTGGAATGTATAACCAGCAATGCAAGGGGTTATTTTTGCCTGTAGGAAAAACCCTAACCCTTGTGTCGTCTGAACTGCTTTATTTCTCGCTGAGTTATACGATATATTCTGCAGCAGTCTGTAATTTAGTAATCAACCATGAGCTAAATATATGTGATGTTCGAAATACTGCATATACTTAAGGGGAAGCAAATTGCAGGTTTCTGTGGGAAAGTAGTTCCCTGAGGGAACTCAGAAATGTTTAGGTATGAAGACTTAATGTCTGTTTTATCAGGGATTGGTACTGTAGTTTGGAAAGTGATTGCATCTCAGTGGTATGTCATGTGAACGTTAGAATGGGCAGGTGTGCTGGTTTGAGGGTAATTGGAATATTTTAATTAAAAAAAAATAGATTATAGACTGTGAAAAGCGAACAGTGGTGATGTCTGCTGCACTCAGTCTTGCTAAGATGTGTAAAAACAAGGACACAAACAGATTACACAGAGTCTCTCTCTGGGAGCTGCTGTGTCTGCTGGGCTTCTGCTGTGTAACCCAACTCATCACTCTGCTTCTAACCCTCCTTGCCCATCCTCCAAACTCACCTTGCATGTAAGGCAGACCCTGGGGTAAGGTAGAAGGGTGGAAAGAAGGTGGAAGGGTGGTTGAGAGCCCCTCCTGGGGACTCTTGGTTGCTAGGAGGGGGATTGTGTTTCTGTATTACCTTTAACTTATGTATTTCTGTAAATATCCATGTCTGTTGTGTAAATATCTGCTTGTGTATTGTGCTAAGTTGTAAATAGAGCTTCAGTCCTTCACTTCCAGCTGTCTGAGTCTACTCTGCCTGATTTCATTGTGGGGGAAGTGGCACAGGTAACTCCCAAACCATCACATCAGGTTACTCTAGGGTATCAATGCAATATGTATTTGTACTAACTGATACCAAATTCAGTTAAACACTAGAAGTTTTCCCCTCTTTTTAGCTCTAAAATCCCACTACAATGTTTAGGCTAGACTGTGCTGAGTGGGTTTTTTAGAAGAACATAANATTCCTTGCAAAGTTCAGTTCCAGCCACGCCTTGGCAATCCCGACTCCATCGGAACAGATCTATCAGATACAATCTATCCAAGCTGGCAAGCTCAGACAACCAAGAAATCTGATGTGGAGTTTTAATGATTTCAATAATTAACAATTCAGTTTTGTAAAAAAAAAAAAAAAAAAAAAGAAAAAAAGATTCTTTTGATGGATTTAGAATTGGATAACTTTTGTGTACAATATCTTACTTTCACTTGCTTATTTCACATGATGTAGAAATGCAAAGAGGAGGATGACTTTGGTTCAGATTTAGCCAAACGCATTTTGTAAAAGCAGCTGAAACAAACTGCAGAAGTATGGCTACATATCTGATATCAGGCATGGTCATTTCATTTTTACTTCTACCTGTAATGCAGTATATATAGAACACACTAATTGGTGTTGGAATTGCAAGGGACAGTCACTCGATGCCCTTCTGACAGGGAGTACTGGCATAGGGAAAGAAAATTAACATGGTAGGGCAACAGGGAATAGCAATGTGGAAAAGCTACATGGTAAGTTCATCTCAAACTTAGGAGTCCAGGTAAGGTGAGGTAACTGTTGCCCAGGAAAACATGCATGCATATAAAAACCCAGGAAAAGTATTTTTTTTTCCAATCAACATATGTATATCAGTCTAAAAGCATCAATTTCACATTACTTTGATAAAATCCTGAACCTCCTTATAATGTAGAAAGAGCAATCCTTGCACTAACTCAGTCTTTCAGTCTTCCTACACCAAAATGTAAAGCACATGGCTTAGGAGACATTTTCTTTGTGTGGCATGCTCCTGAGCAAAGTCCTGGCTTTGACAAAATGTGAGGTGATCTTGCTCCTGTTGAAATTCTCAAGAATGTAAGGTAAATTTATTGTAAAACTAACATAATATAGACTCATGTTCATTTTTTCCCCCCAGTAACACTTATTTTCACTGAACATGGAATCAAACTTTGTTAACAAACCTTTAAAGATGAACATAAATGTATCATTGCCACTAGAGTAATATAATCCTATTATAATTTTATTAGATAAGCAGTGACAATGCTGTGTTTGTAATAGCCTCTATTCTACAATAAATCTAGAAGGGGAATGTCAGCCTGGTCCAAGACAGATTAAATGTAGGGAACTGGAATATAGTTCCCAGTAAACAAACACTTTGAGGTCAGGAGGTTGTACTTGCTCAGCTGTTCTTCATGAGCCCTATTGGAAATAACTTTCATACCATCACTGAGTGTGTTTCATGCTGTCCAGTAATTCTGAGGGCCAAGAACAGTTGTGATATAAATGATTTCCAAGTGAAATGTTGAGTGCAAAATGATCAAAAAGCAATATATAAATGGCAAATCCAGATGATGTTAGACACTGAATGGATGCAATTCCTAAAATCTGTGCTTTTGTGGGGAAAATTTCATCCCACTTGGAAGCTTGTGGACATTCTCGTTGACAAATGAGCTGATTTGGCCCAGTGACCCAGTGATTAATGCAACAAAAACTAAGGCTAACTATATTTGAATTTAGAAGAGGACTAGGAAGAATATTCAGCCAATGAACTTTCCCTTGGCGGTTGACTAATTGCAGCAGAATGGGGACTGCAAGTCAAGAAAGGTCTGGGAAGGAGAGAGAACTACAAATTGAATTTGCTTTTGGCATCTCTTCAAACAGGCAGAAAAAATGTGCAGATTCTAGGAATGCTGAAATCTGTCTATCTGTCTCAATAGTCAGTTTAGAATGGGTAAAGTTCTCAAAAGCTGTTAGGGTAACTTGGTTTCTTATCACCCAGTTTTAAGGAAATGCTGCACTATTTACAGGCAATGTTAATGACAGCGTCAACAAGTCCAGTCAGGTCTCAGTGGTAGCATTTTAGCAGGCACTTTCATAAAGCTTTCAAAAGTCACCTTCAGCACAAACATGGTATGTTCAAAATATTTACATAGACAGAGCGGATGCTGCCCACTGACATATCCCAGTAAAGATAACTGAAACACACGCTGTCAAAGCAGCTTCTAACTATGGTGGTTTTGTACAAAACACTTACTGCAGGCCAAACAGGTCCTTTGCCATGTAGTGAATGAAAGACACGTGTCATGGCTGTGACAACACTGTTTTTACAAGTAAGAGTTGTAACCCATACTAGTAATGTAAGTTATACTTCGACTGAAAGGTTCCAGTTCCAAAACACAATGCATAACCACACTTTGGACAATATTGATAACTTTGCCACATTACAATGTAAAGTATTTATTAGCAAAGGGGAGAGCCATTTATGACATTTGTACTTTTTTTTTTTTAAGAGTTGTAGAAATGTAAGCACTGCAGCATTCTGCCTTTCGAAAATACTCCTTAGGGTTATTAATTTATAAGGACATTAATTTATGAAATAAGAAAAAGTATGAAAGGTATAAAAGTTCTAAGAAAATGCTTAGAAGAAGAAAAGAAGGGCACGTGTGGTAAAAATACAGCTTGTATTTCTAAGTGGTGCTGACCAAAGAATCAGGAGGACTGCGTTACTGTCTGCACATAAATTTGCACATCAAATCCAGAGTGCTCTTCTCTGCACAATGTTGACAGACAATAGAACAATGAATATTCAGGGGGATGGATTAACATTTAATTTTAGCACTGTGCCTCCTGGTAATTGGTTTGTATGTAATGTGTGTTACCTCGTGGTTATTGTTTCTTCATAGAATTTAAGAACTTACGATGTAGGAGTTTCAGAACTCAGTCAGTAGAAGAAAGTGATAACCTATACTCAAGATCTGTAGTCTGAAAAGTTTGCCTTATGAGCAGCCAGACAAGAGGTATGAGAGAGCCACACCTCTGCAAGATGAATGAGGGGCTACGTAGAAAAGCAGCATGAATTGCTCTTTTTCTCAAGTCCCAGGCCATATACACCTCTCATCAGTGTGCTGCATAACCTGACAGCTGTTCTCCTGGTGCCAAATCAAGTGCACTCAACTAACAGACAAACTGCATGGTACTGACCTTGTCAGGGAGTTATGCAGCCCTGCCAAGCTCCCCAGTTTGAGAATGTGATGTGGCAGATGTATCTGCTCAGGGAACCAAAGAGCAAGAAAAACCAGTAAAGTTATCCTAGATCCAGGATAGGGGACCACGAGACAGCATTAGTATGATGACTCAGTCATCTTTAGATCCTCTGAGAAAAATATATACCGTTATGAGAAAACAGGAAAGCTGCCAAGCTTCTTGCAGATACAGTACAGACACTTCTGTGCGCTGTCAACGGTGGCAGCCAATGCTGGAGGGGAACTCAGAATGGGATACCAGAAACACACTGTAGGTAGCTGCAGAACGTGTCTTTCTGTTTTCAGTCCCTCAGGGTTAAGCATTGTGCCTTGAGGTACAAAAACCTGGAAATCCAATTGCTTGTTTGTTTCCTGCCACATGCAGTTTTCCTGCCTCCGAAAACAAAATGTTGGTCATTTGGGAGCGTCCTATTACTCTCAGATAGCAAAGATAAAAGGCTGAGCGAAACGGCACATTTACCAAAGCATACCAAACAAAGGTATTTACCTGTTCTATATCTGCTAAGATTTAAATGACACCTACTCAGTGGTCATTTACATGGAGTTCTGTGTATGCCAGTAAGAGGTATGCTACAAAGGAAAAAAGCATTGCAAACATCATAAATGAGAAATAAAACACTCCCCCCGACCTGGGTCTCCAGGGCACATATGTTAATGACACACCAGAGAGTAAATGCCTCGGTGTGTGCAAGCATTTAATTCGTTATTTGCATGTATTAAAAACATTCCTTTTCACTTGAACAATACAACAGAGAAGTAACAGCAGCTCAAAAGTGGTCATTTACAGACAGGAGGTTTCTTGTGCCCATTGTACACTGCAGCCCTGCCAAGTCTCACACCTTAGTAGCAAGCTCTTGCTCTCTTTGCTCTCTGTCACACACATACGTGCACACACATACAACGTTTACATGTCTGCTTTCACCTATACTCTTTTGGGAAAACCCACAAATTTAATCAATCTCACTCATACAGACCTAAAAATCCTGGCAGCTTTTGAATAGCTTTTCTTCATCAGCTTCAATTAAGTGCTGGAAAAGAAATCCAAAATATACAGAGAGAGACTTTCTCCTTAATAGGAAATGTTAACAACAGTTCCACATATCTTACTGGAAGGCAAAGTCTGCATGCCCTGTGATTAGAGTTCCATAAATGCAGGGCAATTCAGTCTTGTCAGACATAGTATAAAACATTATTTATAACTGTTTAACTGTTTTAAGAGCATAGTTAGTAGCTTTCTGTAACATGATCTTAAAGAAGTTGATTAAGTGTGCTTTACAGCGTGACTAGAAAGAGCTTGCGATTAGTGACATGAAAAAAAAAATTTTCACATCTCACATGGCCTATATTTTTATAAGTTGGGAGTGTTGAAGTAGGAGTCAAACCAAAATTAAATAATTAGAACCAAAGTATTTACTTACCACACTTCATCAATACCATCATGTCATGCCAATAGATTGAATATCCACAGCACAAAGTACCTTTCTCTGGAAATAAAAAGATAGGATATTTTTTTTCTGTCACTCACACAAATCAGAGATGAGCCTTAGGGGGAAAATTCAGGGCTGGATCCAAAACTCATCATGGCTTTCGGTCAGGCTGTAACACAGAAAGTAAACAGAAAATATGTCAAGCTCTGGATCTGAATAAAAGTTCAAATATACTCAGGGTTAAACAGATATTATGGGGACCCTTTTCTGCTTCCCAGGCTGCAAACTGCTAACAGAGCTCAGAGGTTTGAAAGGTAGCATGAAATAGCAAATGTTTTCCAAACACAGTCGACTCAGTTTCCTGAAAGTCCGTAATTGCCTCATACTTCCCTTGGCAATTCCAGTTCGCTGCTTAAAGTTTTTATTCCTTGTTCATCTCACACTTGAATAAGGACTAACCCCACCGTGGCAAAGGCAGTCTTAGTATAATTACAAAGCAGGAGACCTTTATCTCCCAGTCTGAATTTCAAACTTCTTCTGAGTCTAGTAATGATCTACTCCAGTTACTGCATCACATTCATATTTACCCTATGTAATATTTCTGTCAAAACCACAATCTGAACCTGCTATTATTTGTCCTCTTAAGAAATTGTTCTTAAGAAATTGAGACACTGAGAAAAAGGTTCTGCCATCTTTTTATTTTCTAGGAAATGCAGGGTGAAAGGATGAGGCAAGAGACAAAATTCAAAATGTGGCCAGGAAAAGCTCTGTGAAACTCCTTCCACCTGCTCTGGAGCTTCCTTCCAGCTACCATGGTTCTGATTCTATGATATATATATAGGAATAATTGTATCTTTAAAAAAATACTTTCACTAATTTTTTCTTAAAACCCCCACCTAAATACTGGCTAAACACCAATTCTACATGCTTAGAGTACAGTCCTGGTATACATAAAAAGTAGAGCAAGTAAAAAGAGCTTCCCGTTACTGAAATCAGTGGGATTGGAAAGATGGAGTCAGAAGGAGATGGGATTATTACCATCATACTTGTCACAAACTTTTCTGATTGCATTAGTTTGTCAGGGAGCCTCACAAGAATCACTGGGAATGTGAATATCGACCTTCCTTTTTCTTTTACAATTTTAAATATTTGGCAGAGAATGCAGGTATAGCTAGAAAAATAGTGTTTCGTTGGTTCATTTTTTTGCTAGTCAAAAGTGCATTTTCAAAAAGGTTTATATCATGATCCCTGCCTGGAAAATTCAGACTGATTAAGATGTTCAACCATTAATGCTCAGAGCAAGTGCAAGTTTCACCAGTTCCAATCAAAATATCCTTGATTTTTTTTTTTTTTTGTACTAGTGTCAGCGTATTGATTGTTGATCCTAGGATCACAGTGCACAACTTCTTCATTTGAGTGAAGTCCTTCACTTCTCACAGGGTATTGTAATAACAAAATGAGAAAAGGCTCTGCACTGCCTTTCTGTAGAATATCTGTACATTCTGGGGGGGTAAATCTGGCATTTAAACTTAGGATACAAATACCTATATGACAACACATTAAATCATACATTTATTTATTTAAGAGTAAATAATTAAAGAAACATATGTGATACTACACATAATCACTATATATGTGGCTAAGATCAGAGTTTGAAATTACGTTTTTTCCTGAAAATTGCAGATTAAAGTACAAGAAAATCAAAGATCATGCTTGATTTATTAGTCCTAATATTTACACTATGCATGTGAGAACCAAGAGTGGTGAGACACTGGCACAGGTTGCCCAGGGAGGTTGTGGCTGCTCCCTCCCTGGAGGTGTTCAAGGCCAGGTTGGACGAGGCCTTGAGTGACCTGTACTAGTGGGAGGGGTCCCTGCCTATGGCAGGGGGGTGGAACTAGATGATCCTTGAGGTTACTTCCAGCCTTAGCATTCTATGATTCTATGGTTCTATGTACCTTGTTTTACCTCTCAAATACAGATGTAGCAACATAAATAATAATGATACTGAATTATGACTAAACCATAACTAACTCTTTTTGACCAAATAAACATTTGTGCACTTAGCACAGAAATACCTCAAGCGTCTTTAAAAAAAACCTCAGAATTTGGGATTTTTGCTTTTAATTAGGAAACAGATTTTTCCCCAGGTGTTCCCTGTAAAAACTGTGATGCAAAAGAGCAGCTCCCTTTCAGACTTCCCGTTGTATACCCATACACCAGCATCATAACAACATCCAGTGCAAGCAGAACTATTCTTAGTCTTACTCACATTGGTACTCCTCAGCTAGCTGCGGTAAGCCTTGAGTTCTTTCCGAGCCCAGTCCATGCAGAACAGTGCCTTGTGAGTATATGCCCTTTATCAGATCACACAGAGCAAAAAGCAGTGAGGAGAAGCGGAGAACGGAGATAAGTGGCTCTTCCCACCTCCTTAGAAATATTTACTGGTTTTCTGATTAACCTACTGGTTTCATTTTCCACTACAAAACGCGCTCTAGTCTTACAGGAGAGAGAGCAGGGAATTCACTGCTCTCGTGGGAAAATGGCATCAGTGCACGATGTGAGAGATGAGAGTGCAGTACAGAGCACTGGAATGCTTGGTAGTCTGTTACAGGTCTGAAGACATGGCTGTTTTCAGAAACGAGTAACCCTTATTACTGACAAGGACAGTTTCTGTGCTCCAGCTTACGTTCCTTTCTCTTTGGACTGACCTTGAAAAAGCAGATAAACTAGTAAAAGTCCTAAATACTTTTAATAATTAACCCTATAATATTAATATTATTATTATTAATGGTGATCTTTCTCCATACATCCTATCCGTTGAGAATACACATGAAAATGTGTAAGAGACAGTAGCAGCCTAGAGGCAGAGATGATGACCTCAAGATAGTTTGTGGTAGTGCCCTGGGTAGGTCCTGCCTACTGCCAGCTGACGGAGGTTACTCGTCAGCGCCGTTACTCATCCCCTCACGCTGGTGAGTTGTCTTTGGGTGAAAACCGAGCAGGCAGCCTAGTGATGAGGCAAGGCCCTTCCGTGGAGATCCTGTACGCAAGCAGAGCTGTGTGTAAGCATTTCTAGTCACTCTTAGCTCAACCCTTCGTTGCCTCGGGAAGACCTAAGGAGGCTGGGGGATTAATAGTGGAGATCTGGGACGTGCAAGTGTGTCTGTGTTTCGGAAGTGGAACCGAGAATGATCGATTAAGGGTATGTGAATATTATAATGTTGTAATACCGAATGCATAGGGAAGGAACACAAGATACACTTTACTGAGGTGACAGCTGCACTGCTCTACCTGTGTTCGGATCGCAGCATGGGTCGGGCGTTCTGGCCTCGCCTGAAGCAGAGTGCCTCTGTGAGGGCACGAAGGCCCGCGGGGCGGGGGCTGCGGGATGGGGGCTGCTGCGGGCTGCCCGCCCCCCCGCGGGCAGAGCT
>VWYK01091902.1:0-13546 GCA_013399775.1 Semnornis frantzii | reverse complement strand
GTAACCGGAGGATCTAAGCAGTAACCAGGACAGTCCAAGCAGTAACCACGACGGTCTAAGCGGCAACCAGGGGGATCCAAGCGATAACCATTAAGCGTCTAAGCGATAACCAGGGGGATCCAAGCGATAACCAGAAGCATCTAAGCGATAACCAGGGGGATCCAAGCGATAACCAGGGGGATCCAAGCGATAACCAGGGGGATCCAAGCGATAACCAGGGGGATCTAAGCGACAACCAGGGGGATCTAAGCAATAACCAGTGGTGATGAGCTGCAGTGCTCCAAGTACCAGCTCCCTTCATTCAGCTATGAGGATGCTATTGAGTGCCCACAGAGAGCTGCTAGCCAGGAAGCATGGGAGCACCTAGACTGCTGCTGAAAGCCAAATGAAGCTACTACTACATTTACTTGCAATGTGGAAACTGCCCTTCCATCCTCATTTGTATTACCACTACCTCAAGACCCTAAATTAATAAGCAATTGGTCTCTGATGCAGTGCTCATTTTATTTTCCCAAAAACACAGACCTCAGTATTATGCAACATGGACTTCAGAATGACTCAAAAGCAGCAACATCCCTTTTACTTTATGTCAGTCTCAATTATTTCAAAGAAGAGCTAACTGGAAAAAAAAAAAAACAAAAAACCAACACAAAACAACCCCAAAAAATATTATTATTTTTTGCTTACACAAAATATGATAAAACCTGTGCAGGATGTTTCTGACTTTTCCAGCAAGGCTTTAAGGAAACAACTTAGAGTTGATGAGGTGGTTCTTAAATTAGTGAATGCATCTTTAATTTAGTGAACGTATCTTTCATCTGTGCCTTTCAAAACTTTTCAGCCTCCCCCTCTCTTCCACCTCTTTCTACTGCCTCTCCAGGGAAATTGGTTAAAAAAAGAAGACACACACAGAAAAAAAGACAAAGTAAAAGGAAAAAAAATCCACAACAACATTTTAACAGCTCAATAAAGGAGCTTAAAATGTGCAAAAGAGGCATTTTCTAGGCAGCTGCTGTAAGTCACTGCAGATTTCAAGTAGTTTTGCTAACAGCATTCTTCAGCTTTAATAGGCAACTTTTTCCTGTTTTTGTTAACATTTTGCCTTTCCAAGCAAATGGAGAATAAAGCATGCAGATTTACACAGAGACAAACAGTGCACTAACAAACAAATGGCATATAAATCATTATGTTTTACACTACAGCATTAAAAAGAATACTCCATGCCCTAAGTATCCTCTACAAAGGCCAGGTTCACATTGCTGAGAGGAGAGTGGGCAGTAACTTGAAAAGCCCAGCTTAGCTAATCAGAACCATGCATAGCTTAAAATTTATAGCTCTTCTAACAGGATATAACCCATCCTAAAGTTTTTGGCACTAGAACAGCTGTCCACCATGAAAACCACAACTAGACCACAGAGAAATTTTCCTTACCCTAGCCAAGACTGGAGAGGGGATATGAGAAGGGAAGAAAGTAGCTTTCATTGCATGGGTGGGAGAGGGAGGGAGAGGGGCTGCAAAGGGGGGGCACAGAAGCTGGTCTGACTCTTGCTACCCACAAAACACATTCAGTAACATTGATACATACCACATCTAGAATCAAAAGCAGCTGAAAACTTTGCTGCATTTCAGGAGGCAAGCTCCCCTCTCACCTCCCCCAAACAGAACAAACCCAAGCAGACGTTTAACGTTGTTACACAGTTTTGATATTTTAATGTATTTCCTCCTGTTCAAATTAAACCCCATGTGGCAGGACTGAAGCCCAATAAAACTTACTCACTACAATATGGAAGTCTTAAAATGAAATACGAACACAGCAGAAAAAGTCAACCAACTCTGCTTCAAAAGAAAAGAAATATACCCACAGAAGAAACATCAGTTTAACATAGTCTTAATTCAGTGCTTAAAGGGGAAAAAAAAAAAACCCTCATCCCCACAGTACCTGATACACAGAAGGAAAATCTCTGCCACAGCATTTTGTCCTTCCTTTCACTGAAGAATTCTAAACAAGCTCATAATCACATATAAATGATTTTAAGTATTTGTGTTTCAAATGAAGAGTAGATTTGCTGAAGTGTAACTCAAACTCGCTCGCAAGTTTAACCATTCCTTCAGCTCCCCCTCCCTCTCCGGTACAAACTACCAGTTAAAAGCACTCTCCATAATTTAATAAGAAAAAAGGAGATTTAAAATGCTGCATTAAAAAAAAAAATTACATAGATGCAACCTTGCAGTGTTACTTGGTATATTTAAAGGCCCTAAGTAGGTGGGGAGCTAAGCTAATTAAAAGATCCATCTAATCGGATCTTTCAAAAGTGTCCTTTAGGAAATAATGAAATAGCCTAGGTGACTAACTGCATACTGATTGCTAAAGTAGCTAATGTAGCTGCAGCAGATCCAGTCAAACAATATTTACACACAGATACACACACCCCAGAGAGATCAAACACCCAGAAACGAAATGCGTTTTCCTCTATCTGCTTGCAACTCTTACCTTGCTCCTCCGAGTATTTAGCATTTCCCAAATAGCTGGAGATCCAAGGATTTCTGAACATGGTTGCACAAACAAAGGATTCAGCAAAGAGAAACTACAATAGCAGCTAATTCTCCAGCAGCCACAGCCCTAGGCCTGTCTTAGCAATATTGTGTGGAGATTTTTCATAGCACACGACTGGAGCTGTCAGGCTATCGCGTCCCAGGGAGTACAGTAAATGCATAGCAATAGGCTGCAAGCTGGAGCAGCTCAAGCCAGTAATCAGATTACAAACAGAAATTAGGCACATGAATGCTAAAACAGATTGGGCAATGGTGATTGGGAGATTTATAGCGTTACCACTTCAAACATCCAGCCAAATCACACGTTATGTTCCTGTAAAAATGAAGGCACAGCCCCTAAATCCTCATCTTCATAAAGAGAGAGGGAAAAAAAAGGAAGAAGAAGAAGGAAAAAAAAAAAAAAACCTTCCAAGATGAGGAATAATTCTTTCATATCTCTAATCAGGATAAACTGCAATGCCTAAGAAAAACAGCATCCTGCCTGCCAAAACCATGGACTCTGTTAATCATATCATAATGTTAAACGTTTTGCCCAACTATCAGTTGGAACATTTAAAACAGACAAGATTTATGGATCACATATGAGCAAAATTACTGGGGGGGGGAGTGTGTGTGTAGGGATTTCAGAACAGACACCACAGCTCCAAATATTTTAATTCGAGACAGAAGGTGCAAGACTGCACAAAAGTGCTGTCTAGCTACTATATATGTATCTTTTTTTTTAAACTAAATGGATTTGATGGAGTTTGGATTGAAAAGTCAGAACCTTTTATAGTTCATTTTCAACATCTGGAGGTATTTGGTGAAAAATGGTGCAATAACCACAACTCTGCACACAAAGTCACACGTGTGAGGCTGTAATAGGTCCATGAGCTCTCTTAACCCCATCCAGCCAAAAGCAGTAACTGCCTACTAGTTCACCAAACTTCTTCAAACAGATCTCAACTAACACCAGCAGAAAACTCACCACAAGGCTGGCCTCATGATGACCATGAAAAGACAACCTAGAAACACAAAACTGAAGTTCCTGACTTTTCTGGTCTGTTTTTATCATACAACAGTACCCCAACCCATGCTGAATCTACGTATGGCTGAAATATAAGCAATGCTGGTCTGAAAAAGACTGCTTAACCACAAGTGAAAAATATTTATCAAAACCCTATTAATTTCTGTTGCCTCACTATGAAGTTGTATTTAGCCTGCTGGGTCATCAACCCCCTGCTTTTCATGCTAACAAGCTCCTGCAATAAACAGAAGACTATGTGCCCCGTCTTGTCTGAGGCTCTGCTATTTGTATTCATTTATTTATTTTTATAAACATGAATAATATTGGGAGTCACCTTAACCAAAGGACCTTTTATTAGCCCATCTTTCAACAGCCCAGAGCTCCCTGGAATGAGAGTGATCCTACCCAAGGAAAGTGGCACTGAAGCTTCTGACTCACCAATTAAGATCCTCTGTTCAGAAATAATTGCTGGTACATACCCCTGGTTTTTTGTCTGGTCTGTAATTTTGTTGGCTCTCAGGTTTAATATAACCACCCCACAGCACTACCCTCAGAACACAAATCCAATGCTGCTGTGCTCTCCTGACCAGCTGTGGAGGCCCACAGGGACTGGAGCCTTGTCCCTTCCACAGCAGTAACAGAAATGCCATCTGCCAACAGTACTCCACATTTGCCATTAACCTGAAAATCTGCCTTATGGTCTAGACATCAGCAGAGGTGTGTTTCAAACACAAAAATGAGGCAGTGCAGAAATAACAAAGAAGCTGCTGGTAACAGTCAAGGGGAACATTCTGAACCAGCATCTGTGCAGGTGTATCAGTAAAGAGAGACAGTTCTGCAAAGGTCCCTTCCTTCTGAGCCCTGCTTCTGTCAAGGCTGCTTACTCAGTCTTGTGAACAGAGGTGTTATTACCTGGGGTGTTTTTAAGCACCTGTAATGCACCTGGTACACAGCAAGGGGACTGCTTTTCATAAATAACACTCATTTGATAAATTTCATGGATGCAGTCTTTATAGCAGGGTTGAAGGAGAAGTCACACTTGACAGCTGAGCTGATGCAATAGCTCAGAGCTTCCAAAAAAGACAGCCCTACTTGTTTTTCTCTGCAGAACCTCTGCTAGGTTCTGTCCCTCTGGTGACCCAGTCAGATGACTAAACTGGGAGTAAATAATCCTTTTGATTCTTGCTGGGTGTGCTTTTCAGAAGGTGCCACAACTTATCTTAAAATCAGTAAAGGGATCAGTTCTTCTGGCTAACAATGGAGTGGAGCTCAGCTTGATTGTCACTCCTGTGTCTCCTAACATCCTAAGTGGCAGGGAGGAGAGGTGTGTTTGTGTATGTGGAAGGAGGAGTCAGGCTCCCACATTCCTCTGCTCTACACCATCTCCAACTTTTTGTCCTGGTGAACAAGGTGCAGGAGGTGAAGGGTTCAAATTCTACTCACAGAACACAGTAAGGAGCCAGTTCCTGGAGAGAAAGTTCCTGGAATGGAACCCTAGTGGGAAACTTTGGTGCAAGGAGGACTCCTTTATCTACTATTACAGCTGGCAGGTCAAGAATAGAAGGTCCATCTCGTGGAACAAAAAGAGAATTACTATAGAAGGAAGTAAAATATCCAACAAGAGCAACATCATCATCAGTGTTCACACAAGAAATCCCTGCCCACACTTGGCTTCAAGCTCTCTTCATGTTAGGTTGGAAACTGCTCACCAGTCATAGCTCTGCATGTGGTACCTACGAATTCACATTAATGTCACTGCTGCCAATACTGAAACTGCGCTGCTGTGCAGAATCTGTGACCCCAGGGCTTGTTCAGCATCAGTTCAAGATGATAGGTGTGAGCCAAGGTGCCTTACAATATTAAAATCCTTAAATCCATGACACGTTGAAGCCTGATGGTCTTACATCAACGCTACACGCTTCACACAGATAGCTGGGAAGGTGTAACTATAGGTAACTGACAGCTTCCCTCCTTTCCATCAAAAAGGGATCACCTATTTCAAGGCAGATCTCTGGGCTGTCCCTTAACCATCTGTGGTAGTGGAGAAGACATCTTGATTAAAGCAGTAAAGCAGCAGGGTCAAGCAATGGCGTCAAGAAAAGAAACCTTAGATTTCACTTTTCGCTGCCTGTTTGGAAATAGTAGGTTTAAGAGTAAGGCTTCCCCAGAAGAAAAGCAGTCCATCTTCAAATACTTGATGGGGGAAGGAGGAAGAGTAATTTCATCCTTTAGAGAGATGCAGCATCCAGGACCCAGACATTTACTCAGCCAAAGTGGTTTATCAAGGCTGTGTTGCAAATCGGTAGTAATGTTCACATCCTTCTCTACCATCATTAATTCTTGAGCATTTGCAGCCTCCAACATAAGCAAACAAAGAGAGAACAGTTCAGCCTAGGAAGGGGGGCAGCCCAGCTGGAAGTTAAGTTTGTAGTCATCTGGGCAAAGAGCTAGAGGTTAAGCATGCATCCATTTAAAATCTGAGACCACTCATGAAAGACCAGCTGGCAGATAAACGTCATTCTGAAGCTTCCCACAGGAAGAGAAGGGAAATATCTCCCTTTTGTCTGGTAAAACTAATCACAGTAATCAAAGTTGGAGTTTAAATGGCTTGCAAAACTGTTCCCATCTTACAAGGCTGCCAACTCCAAAGCACTGAATAGTTATGAATTGGGTCCTACCACGATGGAGTCTTTTTTCTTTCTGAATTTTGATGGCTTAAGGATTTATATTTAGAAGCTCTCCTCTGTGATAAGGAGAGCTAGATACTTTGTTGTGACTTGCAGTTATCAGAAAAACAAAAAAAATCAAAGAAGTTCATGGCAGCTGTTTGAAGAAAGCCTAAAAATAAATTAAAATTAAAAAGAAAAAAAAAATCAAGACTGCAGAGGGAATACAACCCACAGCCGCTGCAAAGAAGCCTTCAGCAAATACG
The DNA here is from genome assembly GCA_013399775.1 of Semnornis frantzii. Classification (NCBI taxonomy): domain Eukaryota; kingdom Metazoa; phylum Chordata; class Aves; order Piciformes; family Ramphastidae; genus Semnornis; species Semnornis frantzii. The sequence goes on along the minus strand of VWYK01091902.1, from coordinate 7,055 downwards.
CTCATTAGGTAAACAGGAATTTGAGCAGCATGGAAAACTGAGATGATCTGTATAAATAAGATGATGAAATCATACTTTCATCCATGGTACAGATCTAAAGGTGCTCATGAATTTTTATTCCATTGCTCTTCCGGATAAGGAGAGCACTCTCGGAATAGCAAGTTGAAGCTGCACCGCAGTTTGGGAGGCTGTGGATGATTGCGGGAATGAAAGGCAGAAGAGAAGGCTAAAGCACCTCCCCTCACAGGCTCCAGGCTGCTCACCCACTCCAGGCCACTCTGTCAGGGTTTTGGCATACAGGCATGTTTCAGAAGGTAAGAGGTAAGGCACTAGAAGGGTCTCCCTGTTAATTATCTCCCCTTCCTCCCACTCCCCAGCCATTTCTGCCATGGCGTTCAAGAAATAATTTAGCCCAAAGCTAAGAGACACGTCAAAAATCTTCGAAACTAGGATAAAGTTTACTGACTTGGTATCATCCCTCCAGTAGAAGACAAATGGAATCCTTTCCACTTTGAGGGTTTTTTCCCAACTCTCACTGTGCAACAGTTTCTGAATAATGATGCTCCTGCCAAAGAACACTTTTGGTTTGGCTAACTACTGTGTTTTGGCTAAGTCTTCAGGCAGACTTCAGCACTGCGTTGCCTGTGTCTGTGCTTTAAAACGGGTCACATGCAAAGAGATAAAAAGACCTCATCAGTTTTAAAAGGGTCTAAGACTTTTAGTACAAGATGACAGACATGTTAGAAGATTATGGATGGTCTTTTTGTATTGGCTGTTCACTCATGTGCTCTGGAAAAAAGGAGCACAATGGGTATTCTTCCATGCATGTTAAAAACAAACTTCCAGTTTCTGGATTACTATTTCAGATTTGAAGAAATCTTGCTTGAGTCATTCGTTTTAGCAAGGAATTGCTCCTAAAAGCAGATTCTGGTACCTTTCGACCTCGTGACACGTTTTCAGAGTCAGGAACACAAAGGCAATCTCCCTCTGACATTCCTACATCCCATATCACTGATCACAAAACTGTACAGCAAGACTGTAGCATAATTAAAAGATCCTCAAGGTTTTCCTATGTAGAGGAGGATCAGTACAGACTAGCTCCTTAAAGAAAGTTCAAAGGCCATACACTCCTCTCATATGTGGCAATCAGATATATTGCTGAAGCACAAGATCTGAATTGAGTCAGACCTATTTGTCTGTGGGTTTGAAGTGGTTGCAGAAGACATCAGGCACGCACAGGGCCAGGGTTAAGCACAAACTGAGTAAATGGCTGGAAACAAGGATAAGGCAGGAACTCATCTCCCAGCAGCGAGTACAATTTAAACAACTGAACAGCCCCAAAGACTTTGAGAAGACACTTGGGGGTTTATCTAGCAAAACAATATTGGAGAACATTTTACACCACAGCTCACAGTAAATCAGTTGCAGTTCAGACTGTGAAGGCATAGGGTTAGGCACAGCTCTGTGACATGTTTCACTGAAATCATGACAAGCAGTAGCTTCTTCTTGACTACTGCAGCAAACAAGAGCTCTGCTGCTACAGTAACCAGGGGTTTAAACCACTGTTGGAAGAGTCTGCAGAGCTCCTGACTTCCAAACAAGCATCTGGGGTTTCTAGGATAGGTTCTTCTGGCACTTCCAGACTCTTCAGTCTCCGGAAAACGTTCCACCAGAGTGCAATACAACCAGCACCAGGCTGTCTCCTTGCCTGGAGCAGCAAGTGGCCTCATGTAGTCAAGCAACACAAACAGCACAGCCACGCAACTGAGTTTTCTCCTGGCTGCTCTCAAACACCTCTGCACTGCTGTCTCCTTACGCGTGTGAGAGCCCAAATAGGGAGCAGAGAGAGGCACACATACCACAAGGAAGAATTTATAACAGAGTCCTTTGGCTCTTCACGATAGTCATCTAAGGAAAACATCAATTTTGTTTACTGCTGTGATCTGACATTTTGCAGGCCACATCATATCCCAGCATACTTACCTTGAAACTGTCATTTTCAAGCCTGAGGCAGACAGCAGCCCTGCTGAAAACAAATCCACGACCCCAGCTCTCATCCTGTTTATAGCATGTTGCAATGCCTTCCCAGAAAATTAAATATTTAGTAAAAGAAATAAAGAAAAATCATGTGCTTTTATTTAAGAGCTGACGGTCAAGGTTGGATAGCTCAACTGCAAGTACTGGCACTGAAAATAATGCCACTATGAAAAAACATCTGTACCAGCCTTAATTTGTATCCAGCATGGCTAAGCAAAACTTCATCAGGAAAGGAAATCTGGTTAGCAGAGCGATGCTGCAGTTCTGGAGCCTGTTCTCTAGAGAGCAGGCTCAGATTCATAACAGCCACAGTCTTTTTTTTTCCTCTTTATTGCCCTCATACAGTCCCAAGGACCCTGCGAAAATCACACATGTGCCTGGTGCTCAGAAGGGTACCAATGACTAAGGGCAAGGTAATGAAGTTAGAGCTGAAAAACTTTCCCAGAGCTGCCCAGGAAAGCTTGCACAGCATCTGCCTGTGCTCTACTTGTCCAATCTATGGGGATTTTTACTGAAGGAAAAATAAACAGTTTGGGATATTTTTTTTTAATTATTATTTTTTAAAGCCTTTTTTCCCATGTGAAAGTCAGTTTTTACGAGTATAAAGCAACCTAATCAAGTCCTGGTCTGCAGGCAGGCTGTGGGTGCCAATATTCCCCTTCTCCTGGGAGAAAAATCATTGTTTTGGTTGAAGAGAAACAGCCTTCCAATAAAGGGCATAAAACTGCACAAGAAGAGAGAAGAAACAATTCCTGAAGGAAAAAAAAAAAAATTAAAAAAAAAAATCCTCTCAGGTCAGATGTGTAAGCAGGCAGCAAGCACAAGGAATGAAAGCACTCATCTTAAAGGCCACCACCACAAAGTGTTTCAGGGTGTGGAGTGACAGCACGAACCGGCATGCTGAGGGTATAACTGTGTGCATGAAACATACATCAGGAGAGATAACTACATTATTAACATTTACACAAAACGATTCTACTTCTTCAAGTGCTCTCCAGCACGGTTGCTGCTCTTCGCCAAGCAGAGCCCAGTGACGGCAGGGCTCGGCCACCGCAGCTCCCCGGCAGCAGGCGGCAGCGCCGCAGTACTGGGTCGCATCTCCCGGGGTCTGGGCTGGATCCGTTCTGGGCTGCCGGCTCCCCGCCTCCATCCAGCATGCTCCGTCCCCAGGCACCGCCGCAGCTTGCCTAATAAGGCCACAGGCGAGTTGACTGGCTGGCTTATAGGTCACCCCGTGTTTACCTTGCGAGCTGGCAGCCTTGCGGAGGAGGCTCGGCCAGCCCTCCTCGGCAGCTGTGCCACCGCTCTGCCCTCCCTGCGCTGCTGGAGCCACGGGGAGCTGCAGCACAGCGCCGGGCAGGAGCTCTGACGGCTCGCAGCTGAGGCAGGCACGCTTCAGTTTTAACACAGGCAGCGCAGAACTGCAGCGAGCTCCAGTTCAGTTTTGACCACATGGCACTTCGGGACTACTCGACTGAAAAAGCAATCGGGATTCACACTGCATCAGTGGCTAGAAAGTAGGCCAGCAGCAGGGGTACGAACAGCCACCCCCGCCACTCCCAGGCAGCAGACAGGTACTTGTCACACACCACAACCAAGTGAACCAGATGAAAGCAGGCTACAGATACTCATATGAACACTCCTGTTTAATTATTTAACATCCTTCATCAGCTGTGGCGAGATTCACTGCAACTCAGACAGATGGTTTCAGAAAATAATGATTTACTCTTCCCCAAAATAGCTATCAGGTACAAAGCCCCTGCTCTTCCTGCTCTGCTGCCTCTCCTGTGATTCTGACTAGTTTTCCCTCTGTACCCTTCCCAAAGTAATTTCAAGATGCTAGATTTGGACACCGTCCTATATCCTTCCCAGCACAGAGCCTGCAAGGCAAGGCAGCAGCCCACTCACTGCGTGGCTAGCGCCGGCAGGCCGCAGAGAGCGGCGCAGGTCACCTCCTCCCGCGGTGCCGCAGCAGCCCTGCCTGCCACAGAGGCTGCCTCCCTGCGGGTCAGTACGGGCCGTGCACTTCTGTCCTTCACTCCCCGCCGTGTCTGGCACTGAACAGTAAGGCACCAGGGCAGTTCAGGTGTTATTCGTACCCTGATATTTCTAAAGTCGGCATCCAGTTTGCTAGGCGCTTTGCTGCCTTGAATGAAGCATCCCCAGCGAGCGCACTGCCGGAGGGCTGGCAGAGACTGTTCCCGGTCAACAGGGATGGGCACAGAGAGCACAAGCCACCAGGAGGGCACTGGAGAGCGAACAGGATCCTGGCCACTGCCCTTCAAACTTTTAGCTCTTGCATTTTGTAAACTCTGTGTCGCAGCTCCTTAGTACTGGGAAAACACCACCTCTCTGTAAGTCTTAAACACTTACCCAGGTGTACTCTTACACTCTTACCCAGTCACAGCTAGAAAAGTCCCTAACAGGGAGTAAAACTAAATCATAATTATCACCCCACTAAAAGAAATCAAACCACCATAGTTCCATCCTGCTCCTGCAATGAACCCGGGGTTCACACCATTATAATTAAAAGCAATAGCATATACGGCCAAGTGCACGTTAAAAAACACAGCTGGGAACCACACTGGCAGTTTGCAAGCTCAGCCATTAGCACTCTAGGCTGAAGCTCTGCCCAGATGTGCACACAGATCCTTGCTCAGAACTGCTAATTTTCTGCTAAAAGTGGAGTCTCACCCAATCTATGCCTCACTAGTAGGAAGAAATGGGACACACATACTGAAAAAAAAAGGGTCAGTCAGACATGATTACACACAAGCAGTGCTGAAATCAGCTAACTCACTTTGCCTGTGATTTGCTTCCATCAGCAGCACAGTGTGCTCTTATGACTATCTACTATCAATAATGAATGCTTGAGGAAGATAAACAAGACCCTAAGAACAAGGCAGTTTGGTGTGTGTGCATTAGATCTGTTACCAGGGTTTTAGGAATAAATGAGGATAGCCCTCAACTATGGAAGCCAGTCACACTTTGCAGGCATTCAGGCTGGGACAAGAGAAAACCCACCAGGTTTGCACTGCTTGCTAGAGGAAATGGGTTCACCAGTTTGTTTCTAGCCTCTCAGAATACATAAGATCAAAGTACCAGGGGAACACTCACACTCTCCTCTTGGTTAAAAGAGAGAATCTCAAACTCAGACACATCCAAGAAGGAAAAAAAACAACACAGTGGCAGCTTCACAGGTGACTACTTCTTTGACACCAGTTTATCCAAGATTGCTTGTCTAACTACACAACAGCCAGTGCCTGCTTTATGCTTTGGCAGTTTAAGCACCAGCTGACTCCATTCTAACACCTTCTCCACAAACCTGGAGAATCTCAAGAGATAGGCCTCAAGAAGGAATTTTTAGGACCATTTAGGAAATAGAATTAATATTCTTGTAATCTGTTTTCTGAATATCTTGAGGGCAAAAGTAAAACTAAGTGGTAGCCACCCTCACAAAGAAGCATGGCTTCATTGCTCAGAATAAAGCATAGTTACTACACTCACACCCAACTGGTGCAGAGCTACAGAGTTAAGCTCTCGCTGAATCTTCAAGAACAGGGTAAAAAAGTCATTTTAGCAGGTCAATGCACATCAAAGGTGATGCTGAAAGAGCAGAGTAATGGCTCACAGAAGACCTCTACTTCAAATCAAAGCTGAAGTATTTTTGTCCTGCACAGACTCCCCCAAACAGGCCATTTCCTTCAGTGATCTTACAAGAGCCACCTGCCACCCCAGCAGTCACAAGAGAGGAAGTATCTATGACAGAATTCACTCTCTTCCCAAAACCAGGTCAGCTTTTGAGTCTTTATTCTGCAGGAGACTTTAGTAAAGTGCTGTCCAATCTGGCAGACTTGATACTCTCTTCTTTACTAGGTGAGATCTGCACCCGGGAACTAAGGATGTGCATTTGTCAGAGACTAAAGTGACCTGGAGCATGCAAAGTTAACTTCAGGAGCACACTGTGGAGCAGGCCAAGAACCCAAGTGTAAGCATGCTGCTTGTCTTGGACACTTTTTTTGCAGGTAAATTCCCTTCATCAATCAACTTGTTTGTCCCATGAATAGCATCAAAGGAACACTGTGCTCTTTGAAGAAAGGCTCCGAGTGTGTGTAATGGAAAAAAAGAGACATCCCATAACAGAGAGAAAAGACAGGCAGCTTGAACAAATTAGAGCTGGGAAGAAGGAAGGACTGCCTAGATGTCCTGATGGTCATTGGTTATTATAACACTAACAACCAGTAACAGAAAGAGTGCTGGACTAGACTCTTGCAAGCCTGCCCTTACAATCAGGTTTTGAAAATATACCTGCAGTGGAATGGGTCTAAAAATGAGGTGAAAGCTGCTGAGGGACACTGCACCACCACCAAAACCACAGCACACCGCCTCGGAGCCAGCAGCACACAGTGATGTGACAAACCCCTCAGTCACAAGAGGCCTGCCACAGCATGAGCACAGTCTAGTGCTGGCTCAGCGAGCTCCAAGGGGGCAGCAGCAACACCTTCAGTCGCTGCAGCAGGACACAGCTCCGAGAGGCTGCAAAACCCAGCATGGAAATGAGGCCTAAGTCCCGCAGCAAGAGCTGACTTCACCCACACCATGCTCTCTCCAAATCAAGAACCTTGCCATTTTCAGGAGCAGTGAGACATTGAAGCTTTCGGGAATTTTAGAGTGCAAGGACCCCAAGAAGCTTTATTATTCTTCACGGGACCCCCAAAATAAAAAAAAAAAAAACCAAACAAACCCAACTTCTAATGTAAGGGGAGGGGGAAGAATTTCTTATAAATTCTGAGAAATGTGCATTTTAGACTCTTGAAGTTAATTTTTTGTAGGGTTTCTAAGATGGGGCAGACACTTACACAGGACCTGCTGTGCCACAGTTGGTACTGGAGCCACAGGTGGTACCTGGGGACATAGCTGGTACCTGGAACCACAGCCGGTACCTGCAGACATAGCTGGTACCTGGAGCTACAGCTGGTACCTGGAGCCACAGCTGGTACCTGCAGACGCAGCCGGTA
>VWYK01091889.1:0-10480 GCA_013399775.1 Semnornis frantzii | reverse complement strand
GAAAATCTAGGCCAGAATGAGGGGGGAAATTAATTATCCATGTGCCAATTCTCACAAGCTCAGCTCATCAAGCCTGGGCTCCTACAGGCACTAGGAAGTTGGAGAGCAGCTTTTACATGTTTTAGTGATCGAAAAATTAGAATTAATTAGTCTGTAAACATGGACAGAAAAGATCCTGGTGAAAATCTCATATACTAACAGGCTCCAAGATTATTGAACGCACCAAGACACATGCTACAGGCTTCAAGAGTGAAGCTTTCATGACCTTTGCTGAATACCATGTTTCATTCTCTTTCTTTATTCATTTGGTGATCCACAAAAGCATTAAACCTTTCTGTCATAAACAACAAGTGCTTTCCATACCTGCTTTCCATTGCCATGCACCTCCTTTCACTGTCACTCTTAAATAAATAAATCATCTTTCTCTTCCTCAATCCTCTACAATACATAGCCTGAAAAAAATGTTTGCTGAGAGCTAGAATAGTCAGAGTCATTTCATGCTAATATTTCATGCTCTGATTATCTTTTTTTCCCAACGCATTACCTTAAAAAAATAAAAGCAAATTTAAAAATCTGTTAAACAATACTATATATCCTGTGAATATTTTGTGCTTATTCATGATACTGTTCCTTATTTCTTTGGTTGATGGCAGTGTCATCTGTCACCTCATCTGTCATTTACATCTCATTAATATCAATTGTACCCTCAGGGATCAGTTTTGTCATCAGAAAATGGCACAGAGGGTCTGCAAATGGAAGAAATACCAAGAATTGGTGCCAAAAACAGTACAGCTATCTCATCTCATCTCTCTTTCCCAGACCCTACAGATGCTCCTCTACACAGTCATAGCTCACTGGTATTGTTCTAATCACTAAGGTATAAGGAAGTTGTATTTAATGATCACATTGTTTTTACTGTAAAATTAGTTAACTAGCAGAACAGTAAGCTGGCAGCGGCTGCAACCCACATTTTCCTGCTGTCCAGAACCTTGCTTACAGTGAAACAGCAGCTGCTAAAGACAAGCAAGGCTTGATCAGGCTGAGGGAGAAGCACTAGCTTGGATCCTGGGGCTCCTCTTTAGGCCTTCTCCCAAGAAAAGTTGAGTGGCTGGTGATGTAGTAAATTCTCATCAGGTCAGGCAGAAGCATTGTTCCTCTCAACACCCCACATGCACTTTTCCTTTCACGATCCATGAATGTCTCTACATTGGTATCTAATGATGCTCTTTGGAAGCACTCTTCAACCATAGCAGTACTGCCAATCCGACCCACTGGAAAAAAGCATGAGACAGGCTGCCGGGATGGCAGGACTCACTTAAGTGTCATGAAAGACATCTGATGGATTGAACACTGCAAGTTTTTCCACAGAAGAACTTAGGTAACTTTCTTGTAGACAAAAGCTTTGGCATTTGTATTTCTGTATGAGTTTAGATTTTAGACTGAGAGTTTAGATTTTACAGTTTAGGCTTAAGCAAACACTGTGAGACACCTGATAAAACTTGGTTGCCTATTGGGTTGTTGTGCTTGCACAGAGTGCATCCTGCTGTGCAGCAGTAGATGTATCAACATGTTCAGCTCTTTCTGATGATTTCTCTTGTTGAAAACAGATCACCAATGATTTTCTGTTCCTCTCTAACCATATTCCCAGAAGCAAGTCACCAGTTGCCTTTTCTGTGACTGAAAAACTCATTCAGCATACGAATTAAAAACCCTATTGGTTTGCACCCACATCGACACGGTTTACAAATTACCCACTGAGGTTCAACATTTGGGCATATTAAAGCTCTGATACTATTTAAGCCCTGCCTTTCCTGCAATAGCTAATTCCCCAAGGTATGTCCATGAATGCAGCACTTGCAGGTCCCTGTGAAGCTGGCAGCTGTAATGGGCAAGATGTCATGTTCTATCAAAGCTCCTCTGAGGCCACTCTCATCTCAAGCTGGACAATGCTGCATTCCCTGGAGCCACGTAATAAACCAACTTTTAAATTATTGACATGCTTGGTTCATTTGCTCACAATTGTATTCAGGGAAATATCTCATACAGTTGGCCACTCAGTCACTTGCCTCTACACTTTATTAGTCTAAGCACTGGAAGAATTCTCCATGGATTCACAAGCAATGGTGAATAACAGTTCGTACAGACCTCTGCCTAACTGCACAGAAATGAACTTGCATCCTATTTTATTGCAAATAATGTCTACCAGATTTTCAAAGAGGTATGGATTTCATACATCACCCACTACACCCCCAAAGCCTTTATCTTGATTTTAGTCACCAGTTTCTGACGTCTTCATATATCACATTAGCATGGAGTCTGCCTCATCTTTTCCACTTCGGCAGCCAGATACATCATTGCACTGCTGTGGTTTATCCATGAGGCCCACACCTTCCATGCTGCAACACCAGGATGACCACTCATCCAGATAATCCTGGTCAGTACTGTCACACCTTTGACAACAGACAAGTGCACCTGTCACGTTAGATAAGCTATCCTGTTTGCTTCACATTGAACGGCAGGGCCATACATGGAGATCATCTGTCACATGAGAAGCCTTGGTGAAAAGGCAGCCCTATCACACACAAAAACCTGAAGAGCAGAAAAAGCTCAGCAGCTGGAGGAGCTATATTTTAATATTTAAGAGATCCCCCTTCTGAATGAAGATGAATTATAAGGCAAAAGCACACACATGCATACAGACAAAGTCACTTTGCTCAGAGACAGCCTCTTCTTACCCTTCATCTATATCGGCCATCTTGTTTCCATCAGAAATGCTCTTAATATGATAAGAAGCTAAAAAAAATGCAAGGAATTAGAGGGAAATCTTCAACCAAATGACAGGTTGTGCTCCTTACGTGGGTTTTAGCAGAATATGGAGTGATAAGGGTTTGAAAGTCTGTAAGCAGTCAGGGAAGGATGCATTAGAAACACTATGAAATACGAAGACAAAGTAGCTCTTTATTCACCTGTGCAGGAAATAAATTGTATGGAGGGCACACCATTTATGATGCTGCTGTGAATGGCTTCTATGTAAATTGCCATGAAGTTGCAGTTTTTTATTACCTAAATAGATAGGATCCTATTAGCTTGGCTCTGGAAACAAAAGAGCTCCTCCAGCAAAACTCATTGCAGCAAATACCTGGAATCAACAGGTAAAGGCAACCAGGGAGAGTGGTGGACACCTTAGCAAAGGTTGAGTATTTATACAGCAGTAACAACTCATCTAGGTAACTTCACTGATTTGGGTTTGGCTTTGCTTCAGTATTTCCAAACTGATTTATGGTGTGACATAGATGGATTATGACCAAATTCCAAACAAACTGTTAAAATCAGTCCTTGTGTGCAAGCAGCAGAATTTGGGATATTTGTTCCACATTTAGGAGACTGTTGGATAAAGTCACCTCCTCTGCTAAGTGATAGGTTCTTGGGAAAGGTCAGATAAGGAAAGCTTAGAGTCACTTAAGAAGAACAGTGATTATTCATATCTGGTGGCACAGTCCTCTTGGTTGAAAATCTAGAGATCAAGTTCTTTTTCTGAAAGCCAAACTTGTAAAAGTCTCAACATCACTACGTATGTTTTCAAAACTCTTCTGAGTGAATTTGGCCTGCAGTCTACAGCTGACTCCACTCCAGTTCCCTAACCATGGGCTGCAGGATCAGGTCAAGATCTCACATTTTAGGACTGGTCCAAAATGTCCAAACATATTTTATAACTTGGCTGGCTTTGCCCAGGTGACCAAGAAGGCCAATGGCATCCTGGCTTGGATTAAAAATGTTGTGGCCAGCAGGAGTAGGGAGGTGACTGTCCCCTTGTACTCGGCTTTGGTGAGGCCACGTCTTGAGTGTCGTGTTCAGTTTTGGGCACCACAATACAAGAGAGATGTGGAGGTGCTGGAGCAGGTCCAGAGGAGGGCAACAAAGCTGGGGAAGGGCCTGGAGAATGAATCTTATGAGTAGCGACTGAGGGAGCTGAGGATGGTTAGTTTGAAAAAGAGGAGTCTGAGGGGAGNGTGGTGCTTAGGGATATGGTTTCAGGTGAATCTTGTAGAGAAGGCTTATAGGTTGAACTTGGTGATCCTGAGGGGCTTTGGCAACCTGCATGTTTCTGTGACTTTGTGTGACTGAGTCAAATCACATGCATCAGTTTACATGGCTGATAACACCACGAGAACTTACAGCTCAGAATATCAAGTATTCTTCACAGAGAAGTTAGCTAGAACATGTCAGAATTGCTGTCTTCTCTCTCAACTCTGCTACAAATGCAGACCTCTTGTAAAAAGAAAAAAATGGAACTCTCAGGTTATTTCCTTAATTGCATTCATTTTGATAATTGTTATTCCAATTACTTTACTGTATTAAGAATGTTAAATTTTCACTTAAAAAAAATCTTACATGCAGAAAATTTTTTTACAGAAAATTTTCAAGAAGCACTTTCAAATTTAAGTTTCTCTTTACCAGTTTATTATATTTGATAATGAGGACTAAAACAACCTAAAAAGTCTGAGGAGAACAACAATTTAAACTAAGTGCCAATTTTCATCCAGATTGCAGCTGGTCTCCTAAACCCAGATGTGAGTTACTAGCTTAGGTGAAGTTCTGCATTAGCACATCTAAAATGCTTTTCCATTCATGCCTCACAGATTATTAGCAATGCTATATGTGACTGGAGTGTGTACATGCACAAAGCCACTTAGCTTTTAACCCAAGTAATAACATCATCTCAGCAGGAAGCTGGGAGGTTAGAAACAGACAAGATCCTGCAGCATCCATATATTATAACAGCAAGAGAAATGCAAGAAACTTAATGGAATGTTCTGCCTACCACCACCACACCTGCCCATTAACTTTGGGAATGAAGGTACAGGGCAACGTTTTTAGGAATTCCTGCAGGATTTGGGCTCAGTCACCAAGGTGTGTTAAAAACAGCATACCAAAAAATTTAGCCCACAAGCTGCTTTCCTACACAAAGGACTTCAGCTGGGTTCCAGCCCAGAAAAGGCAGAGATAGGCAGAAGTAGGTCCCTTGGGAGGAAAGTGGTGACTCTCAGAGGAGAAAGGCTTTGATTAACTGAAAGAGACCCTTGGTCTGCTCCAGAAGGAGCAGGGAGGCAGTTGGTGCATTCAGCTGCCTTGTCCTGCTCAACTAATGCAGTTCTTCCTGCAGTGGCCTCTGTGCTCATTGTTTTTCAGTGCCTGGAAGCAAGATCAGCTGATGTAGCTGCTCTTTCAAAAGCCTGTTAAAATGGATGTTCATTCAGATACCAAAATCATGCATACATCTCATGACTCTAGGTGTGCTGCTGACCAGCTGCAATCAATCTAGAAAACGAGATTCTAGATGGTGGAATTCAGAGTTAGAAGGGAATATCTGAGCAAGGGTTGTTTTTATCTTTGTCTTGATATTTTGCTTAATCTTAACAGAGTAGACTCCCATTCTGTGAATTGGGGATGTTCTGGGATCTATCTGCATGAGTAGTTATTACCTGTTCTACAGGAGAACTGTCAGATGTAATCAGTTCACCCTTAAAATGTTCTAGAGATGGAAACACTATGTCAGGCCAAAGTACTACCTTTGCTTAAGTACTATAAAGCAGGTGCAGCATTTCAAATCTTGAGTGTCTGCAAGGGAAGCACTGTCTAAAGCATAATACAAACATTTCCTGGCTGAGGCTTCTGCTGCCAAGCTGTTGTTATTATTTTCTTTCATTATTTAAATTCAGCGTTGATAAAAAAAGTTCACAGTGGAAATTACTGCTTAATATTTTAGGAACTTCATGGGGTTTTCCTCTCCTTTTTTTTTTTTTTTTGACTCCTTTGTTTATTATTTATTTATTTAAAAGAATGGGTTCATTTTTAAGGATGAATCAGAGAGTAATCTTACAAGGGAGATGAAGAATTAGTCATATACATGATTGTGTATTTAAGCACAGAAGAATGAGTGGAGCAGGATAATGGGGGGGTGGGAGGCCAGATAGACACGACCTGCCATAGCTATTTTAATCAGCAAAATAAAATACTGGAGTGGGGGGGAAAAAATGCTAAGCCAGCTTCATAGCCAGCAGAGGGAGCCAGGAAAAGCCCTTAGTATCCAGAGTGAGAGAATAAAGACAAATTAAAAGAGACACATTTTTCTTCACATCTTTTCTCTCATCTTCATCTCTTTGTTGGAAGTGAGGCACTCCTGGGGTTCCTGGTACAGATTGTCCTTTTCCACTACAGCAGAGGCATACTAAATGCAATGAAGCACCTCTAAATGTTTCAGGTTTACTTTCCATCAAAGACCAACAGGATTTGTACAATTTTTAGAGGAAATGGAGAGTTCTGCATGGACTTGGATGAGTTGCCTGCTCTGCACTTCAGTCCTGATATCGGAGAGGAAAGCTCTCTTGCAGTGGTTTGCAGAGCTGAGCCACAAAGAGGATGCATGCACTAATCCATGGCTCATGCTCCTCCAAAAATATCTATCCAGTGATAATCTCTCCTGAATCAAGTACCTGAGACACTGATACTGCATCTGAATGATGAAATGATTAACACTGAATTAGCAATGAACACACACATTACTGTTATTCTTCAAATGGTAGCAGACAATTTGAAGTCTTATTCAGCCAGCAACATAAATGAGAAGTTACTGGGCAGGTTAATAACATCAGAACCAGAACATTTCCTTTGGCCAGGAGAATGGTTCCTACATTGCATCACTTAAATGACCACTTCTTAAATTATCTTTTTTGTCTTGAGCAAATAATCACACATGTGATTTAATAAAGTGACTAATGAGGTGGTCTGCACTTTCTGCAGGCAAGAAGCAGGACTGACTTGGGGCAAATCACACATAATGCCTTTTTTTCCCCATAAGCAAAACGCTTGTTTCAGAACATCCTAACTATCATTAGACCATCAGAGTAGCTCTAGTCTCATCTAGTCTGACTATCCTTTTATCTTGGCTGGTCAAAGACATGAGGTTTTGCAGGGAACAATTATGTTGGAGCCATTCTTCAAATCAAACTTTCCAGGGCTTCCAAAAGCAGATCGTTAGCTAACAGTGGCAGAAAGCTACATTCAATCTCCTAATCCTACAGGTTCACAAAAAGCATGTGAAACATATAATATTGGGGATAACATCACTTGACTTATCTCATCTGAAGGACTTTGATCAGCAATAGGCATTCGCAATGCAGTGTTTGTAGTGAGCCGTGGACCAGGATTATTTTGGTAACTATTATCAGGCATCCTGGCCTGGATCAGGAACAGTGTGGCCAGCAGGACAAGGGAGGTTATTCTGCCCCTGGACTCAGCACTGGTGAGGCCACACCTTGAGTGCTGTGTCCAGTTCTGGGCCCCTCAATTCAAGAGAGATGTTGAGGTGCTGGAACGTGCCCAGGGAAGCGCAGCAAAGCTGGTGAGGGGCCTGGAGCACAGCCCTGTGAGGAGAGGCTGAGGGAGCTCGAGGTGTGCAGACTGCAGAAGAGAAGGCTCAGGGCAGACCTCACTGCTGTCTGCAACTACCTGAAAGGAGGTTGTAGCCAGGTGGGTTCAGTCTCTTGTTCCAGGCAATCAGCAACAGAACAAGGGGACACAGTCTCAAGCTGTGCCAGGGCAGGTCTAGGCTGGATATGAGGAGGAAGTTCTTGCCAGAGAGAGTGATTGGCATTGGAATGGGCTGCCCAGGGAGGTGGTGGAGTCGCTGTCTCTGGAGGTGTTCAAGAAAAGCCTGGATGGGGCACTTAGTGCTGTGGTCTGGTTGATTGGCTAGGGCTGGGTGATAGGTTGGACTGGGTGATCTTGGAGGTCTCTTCCAACATGGTTGATTCTACAATTCCATCTTGTAAACAACTCTGAAGTGCAGGTAGAATCAAGGAAATGTTAGCCCATTCATGAACAGGCTGTTAACAGAAAAAAAAATATGAGTAATAAGACTCAGCTCTTCCTAAACCGACCACATTATTTTGAACTGCCAGAAAGAGTAGAAACAGGCAAATATGATTTATGCAGCTTATGTCATGTGCTATTATTTTCCACTATGACACAGAATCGTAGTTGTCCAGCCCAGAACAGTGATATGCAAACATTTTGTGTCCCAAGCATTTGCTCTGTGCAAAGGAATACAACAGAGCACATAATGTTCTCAACTCTCAGAGCAGCAACAGGGGAGTGTTCTACTGGCTGAGCAGAAAAGAAAGGAAGAAGGCTACCATCAGGAGCTTGTATGTATATTGAGTCTTCTTCTGCAATGACATAAACATTTGGCTTCCTGTTGCACACTTCAGATTGCAAATGCTTCTTGATCTACCAGACTCATCCTGAAGGCAAACATTTCATGGAGACTTTGTTGTCACCAATCATTACATCCTTTTGGGTCTTTTCTTAATATTACCTAAAAGTCATGTGAGATATTTTACAACACTGTAAAAAGGGTGATAAAACTCATCTGGCTGGGTGTCAAGAGGGAGGGGACAGGCTCTTTTCAGTTGCACCCTCTGACAGGACAAGGGGCAATGGATATAAACTACAGCACAGGAAGTTCCACCTCAGCATGAGGAAGAACTTCTTTACTGTAGGGGTCACGGAGCATTGGAACAGGCTCCCCAGAGAGGTTGTGGAGTCTCCTTCTCTGGAGACTTTCTGGATGTGTTCCTGTGCTACCTGCACTAGATTATGGCCCTGCCTCTGGCAGTGGGGTGGGACTCAATGCTCTCCAGAGGTCACTTCCAACCCCTGACATCCTGCAATCCTGTGAACGATGTGGAAATACTCAGCAAAGTGATATGAGCTTCTATTTTTACAAATCCAGTGATTATAGTAGTTCTGGTGTTTCTTTCCCTTTGCAAAGTGTGTACTTGTTCCTGAAAGATACTGATACATGTGTGCCTCACCAATGCTCTTTATCATAAAAATAGCATTAGTAACACATAATATAGCAGTTGCTTTGGTAACTGATTTTTTTTCTCCCTTTAAAAGCTAAATAAATAGTTGTGTAATTATCAGTGGTGGGTATGTGATTGCATTGAGTCTGAAATAACTTTTATACCACCTTTTTTTTTGTGTTTATACATGAATATGCATAAATGTTGAGGTAAGACATGCTTACTGAGTAACTTGTGTCAACACAGCGTGTTGTGATTCAAGGAGGTTATTTGGAAAACTATGATTTTGAGCAGAAGCTGCAAAATTAGCAAGCAGTATGGGAAACAGAGCTTCAGCTAGGTTCATTCTACTCGTAGTCTTCACTTTATTGAGAGTCTCAACTGTACAAGAAGATGGGGAATTAAATAATTACATAATGCATATTTTTATTTTTTCAGCCTGTTGCTTTGTGATTCTGGGGCAAAACAACAAAAAAGAGCTGTACTTCTTAAACTGCACAAACTATTCATGCCTGGGCTGCAGTTCTCCAACACTGTCATCTTTTGGAGTGGTCTCAGTTCCTAGCCATGCAATCCTGCACTGCACAAGGTATGCAGGACATTGGCACTGCAGCATCCCAAGAAAGATGATGAATTTCCCACAGTCATAGCACCCTGCACAGGTACAGCCAGCTCTTTACAAAGACAAATTAAGGGTCAAGTAATTCCAACTCACTTCATTAGCAAAGCCCAACTGATGTTGGTGAGAGGAAGGAAGACACTGTGTGACTCCTGGCAAGGCAAAGCACATGACAATAAGCAACAACAATTCCACTGAGAAAGCACTGATGACTGATTTAGAAATGCAAATTATTTTTATGCATCTATGGTCATATTTGGACATAGTGCAGAAAACCTGACAAATCATGCCACTCTGTTATACCTGAAAACTAAATAATTTCTCCCCTCTGGAATGCATGCAAATGTATTAGCTCTCAACCACTGTAACATCTTTCTAGTGACTTACTTTAAAAAAATACTATTTTTTTTTTACTGACAGCATGAAAATGCCATGTTTATATAGCAAAGATTTAATTAAAATTCAGATTATAATAGTAATTTAACGCTGAGGCTTTGAACTAAATCTCTTTTCTTCTAAATTTAAAAGGGTAGGTTAGCAGAGAGGTATGTGTCAGGAAAATACCATCCTGTCATATTTGTGAATTAAGTGCAGATTAGAGCAGAAGAGCTATTGAATGGCCAAGCTACCTTTTAAAGACAATGAATGCTGCCTGGCAGTATCAGAGAGGGAAACTGCAAGGGTAAATATTTTCTAGGAATTATTTCTAAAGAGATGTACTCAACAGATCTAACATTATTCATTTAAGCTAATTTACATGAGGCAGGAGTGTGCCCAGGTGGCCAAGAAGGCCAAGGACATCCTGGCCTGTATCAAAACCAGTGTATCCAGCAGGAGTAGGGAAGTGATTGCGTCCCTGTACTCAGCACTGGTGAGGTCACAGCTTGAGTACTGTGTTCAGTTCTGGGTACCACCACAGTATGGGAAAGACACTGAGGTCCTGGAGTATGTCCAGAGAAGAGCAGTGAGGATGGTGAGGAGTTTTGAGGGTGTC
>VWYK01091829.1:201-28834 GCA_013399775.1 Semnornis frantzii | reverse complement strand
AAAAAAAGGAAAAAAAAAATCCCTGAAAAAACAATTTGGTGAAGACATAAAAGCAAACAACAACAAACCTCATCAAAAACATCAGAAGCAGAGAGCTGCCAGATGATCGGGGGGATGACGCATGATCAGTGCCAAACAGCTCAGCAGAAAATAGGGCCAGTTGGAAAAACCAAGTTAATCAGCAGCAGTTGCCACAAAGGAGACCACACAAGACTTTCTCTTGGGATGGGTCTGAGAGAATTTTTCTAATCAAATGCCAATGGGAGAGGGTTTAGAACAAGTTGAAGGAGGGAGTAAACCTCAAGAAGCAGTTGAAATTCACTCCTGAATCCTAAAGAAGCTTAGTGTGACGAAAGCTATCCTGTGTAACTCATCATTTAAACTAACCACAGCACAGAAAACTCAGAGGAAGGTGATTGTTACTATCTATAAAAGGGTGCGTGTTGGGAGATGCAGCACAGTAAGCCTGAGCTCTCACTAGACAGCTTAGAATGAAGCATTAGGAAGAGAAGAAATAACAGAGTGTGGGATGATGAATTGGGAAGGAGGCAATGGTGCTCTGTAGAGAAAATCTTATCTTAGATGTTGAAAGATCTTAAGCACCATTAAAAGCTTTTAAAAAGTCATGGGACAAGAGAAAAAGCTTTTTGAAGGAAAAATGGCTGGTTAAGAGAAGAAACCAGTGGTAGGAACGAACACCAATGCTTTTCATAATGGAAGCAAGTTACTAGCAGGCACAACAAAGGTCCATGGAAGCAGGTGGGAGTGCTGTTGACTTCAGTTTTTCAACATGAACAAAAAGATGGAGCAGAAGCGTTACAGAGGAAATGGAGCCAGGCTCAAGTGACCAACAGTGAAAGGAGAGGAGAGAGTCATGACAAACTGCACTTAAGGAAATTCAGACTGGATACAAGGTAAACATTTACTCCATGAGGGTAATCAAGCACTGGAACTTGTTACCCAGAGGATTTAGGAAATCTCCATCCCTGGAGATTTAGAAAATTTCACTAGATAAGGCTCTGAACAACCTGATCTACTTTTGAAGCTGGCCTTGCTTTGAGCAGTAGGTTGAACTAGGTCAATGTGCAGACATCCCTTCCAACTTATATTATTCTATAAAATAACAGAAACCAAAAGAAACTAGGATTTTTTTTTGTGCTACAAACATATCAACCTGTAATCTCTAGAAACTGAGGCCATAAAAATGCAAATCAGAAATTTGTTTCTCATTTCAGTAGTGTAGGAAAATTAACCAGTAAGCAAACTAAAGGATTCTACTTTTCATGCATCAAGGTCATAGTGACTTTTAGTGGAAACATACCCAAACCAAACATGGGACTCAACACACCAAGCACAACCAACTTCAACACAGAACTTGTGAAAATCAAGGTAAGGTAACAACCCCTCTGGCCTTAATCACAGTGACTCAGATTCCTGCACCTTGTGTGTCAGAAAGCTGCACCCTGTACATCCTGCACAAGTGTAGACCACTCCCAGCTGCTACAAGCATCAGGAAGCTTTTTGTTTGTTTGTTTTTTTCCCTTGGAAAGTCACAGGAGCAGCAAACATCTAAGTTTCATCTCTCAGGTCATACAAGCAGAAAATAAAAAGGTGACTTGAAAATTGTTAAGAGATAACTTAAACCTCAGTTAAGCATCCATCCATATAGCTAAGAACTGCAATTTCCAGTAAAGAGAAACAGTTTACAAGCTTGGATGTGCAATCCAGGTACCGACAGGCCTACAGCTGGTGGAATAACAGGTTTTCATTCTGATTAGCATACCCTTTACACATCTCTGGGGAAAGAATGTAAGGTACATTTCAATACCTTGACCTCTTAAGGGAAGCCAAAAGACTGAGTATTTAACATCTCACTGTTAGATATCCTGTGCCATATCCTCACACACTCACTCAAGCTGGGAATCTTCCCCTCCATCTATGCAACATTCCCATAAAAAACGAATAGTGTCTGTAATGTCCAAGCTCTGCCATGCTTCTGTGCTGTACAGGTAACTGGAAGAGTTATATTTAGAGAAAGTCAAGACAGGTATGTGAACGCTTGCACAAAACCAAGGTTCCCACTGCAATGCTCAGTACACTGCACACTGTACACCGGATTTGTTCCCAGACTTTAATATACATACACATTTACACAGCACTAGTAAAAATCTGTACACTTCACATTACAGTACATACGAGCCACCAGTTGCTAGCTAACACCAGAACACTGATGAAGCCCAAGACAACTGCCCTAAAACAGGCAGGGGGGGCTGGTCTTCCCCTCTGGGGAAGTTTCTTTGGGTTACACATTCCAACAAGACACTGCTTTCCAGAAGGGCAAGTGAAGGTGGATCAGATCCCAGAAATGGATCTGCAGCTTTTCTTCCTCTTCCAACAGCATCTTGCTTGCTCTCCAGCTCTGGAAGGAATTTTGTTATGTCTGCAGGATCATTTCTTCATCTTCATGTCCGCCTCGATGGCACAGCGACGCCCTCTGGTGCCTCCATCCTAGTCACAAGGCAAACAGAAAGAGAGAGTTATGCAACCCTAATCCTCCAGCACTCGCGGAGGTAGGGAACTGTGCAACTGGTAACAGCTTTTCATGCCTTCCCAACAGAAGAGAGGGAAGCTGTCCTAAGGCGGCCTGGGGAGGCCTGCCTGCAGACCTACCTAAAATTCACTCTGGACACAGCACAGGTGCTGGGATTTGCAGCATCTCTGTGCACTGCTGGTGGCCAGAGCAGAGAGAGGCAACAAGGCTCTCGCCTAGGCAGATGCTTTTTGGAGCACATAGAGTGCAGGCTTTCTCCTAACCGGTAGATTCTAGCTTGGCTCTTAAGATGGGAACAGGAAACTGCTGACTAACCTACCTTAGCAGCTGCTGATCCCTATGGGAAGTGCTCCTCCAGTTGAGTGACCCTGGCACTAGCTCCCTAGTTTCTTGGCACAGCTCCTTTCCATGAGCAGAAGGCGAGCTGAGAGCTTCCTTTGATCCGCTGCCCTTTCCCTCTGGCTGACATGTTGGAGTACTTCTCTGTCTTTAGATATATGCGAGAGAAAAAAACCAACTCTCCATCTTCCTCCCCTTTCTCCTGCCCGCAACTCAGAGACTTGGGGTTTCCTGTAGGGAGTATTTTTCCAAACACTTCCAGATCACCACAGGCACAGAGCAAGATATTTCTGCAGAGTATCTTATTTGCTTTCTGGACCTTGAATGACAAAGGAGTACACAGCTGACTCCTCACCTTCCCAAGACCTTTTGTACTGTCTCGAACGTGTGGAAGGGGCAGTTGTATAAGCGTGAGAGATGTAGAAACTACAGTACTGCACCACTTGGTCTGTCTTACCACCAACATGGAAAGAAAGGAGGAGAGAAGTTGTGGAAAAAAGCAAAGGCAGATGACAAAATGAGAACACTTGGAACCAGAAGAAAAGACTGAAGCCCCTCCCATTCACCCACGCTGAGTATTAAGGGACTGAGATGTTTATTCTCCAATGATCGTGGTTGTACAGCCCCTAAGTTAAACACACACCGCTGCAGCGCTAAGGATGCTGAGAAAGTGCAGTGATCACCCAGACAAGGAGCAGAGCACACAGCCAGCAGTACTGCAGTACCTGCTGCAGCCTTTCAATACTTACAAAGAGAGAGAGAAGGAAGGCAGGAGAGCCCATTGGGACACTGTCCTGTTAAAAGGCCAAACAGAAGGACTTATCAGATACTAGATACGGAAATGCACACACCACACAGAAGCACTGAGCCCACACATGAGCATAGAGAAACAAGTGCCCCACTTCCCTTCCTGCATGGCATCAGACGAAAGAGAGTCAGAATGCTAGGAAAGGGATATTCCCTCCTCAGCCATGGCAAGGCCTGGTCTAACAAACAATTTCTGCTCCGTGCAGTTGTCTCTAGAACTAAGCAGGCATTCCTTGCTGTCACAATGTCATGTGCACCAGCTGAGAGCACTTGATATCACTTAATCAGCATGGATATGTCTTTACAAAATAAAACCTCAAACAAACTTACATTGCTATTAGTTTAGGCCAGCATGGGAATCAAAGTTTCTTTAGTGTGTTTTACACAGCAAACTAGACTGGAGATGCCATGGTTTTAAAACTCTGACTAGGAATTGAAAGAAATAGCAGAGACCATACTTCCAATTTTCTACACCTTAATTTTCCAGCAATACCATGCCTCTTTCAATACTCTGTACATTTCCCAACAGTTTTCATCACCTGTTTTTAAAAACAGGGAATACAACTGAAAAATCTTCATGAGACCTGTCTCTGGGATGATGTATAGCTCCAGAGCTCTAACCTAATCAACGGACATGTTTAAAGAAAAAATCGTTCACATGAAGATGTTGGAGCCACTGCAATCACAACAAACACCCTGCCTCCTTGGTGTGGGAACTTTATGCAGTATCTTGGGATTCTTCTAACGACAACAAGTGCCCTTCCACAGGGCACAGCATTCTCACCTTCTCTGAGGCATCTTGCTTGCGAGTGGAGTCTCGCCCACGCAGGCTTTTTGCACTGATCCCTGACTCCGATGTTTGCATGATCAGTTGTGTGGCCAGAAATTGCTGCAAGAAAACCACACTTTCTTAAGATCCTCAGGCAGAACAAACTCAGTTAGAGTATTTTCAGTTAACTATCACAAGCCACAGGTTGGGAATGATTTGGTCAGGCAGTTTCAGTTCTGCATCTGTTGCTCAGAATAAGTTCCTCCGTTTACCTCAGAAGCCACAAGTTCCAAGGAACTATGAAACCCCAGTTCAAACTCTGTTAGCTCTGCCAGTTGGGATGTTCTATTTCACAAGAAATTTTAAATGGCATGTATTCACAGGACACAAGTTTCATGTACACTTGATACCAGCAGAAACCAGCACAGCTACCAAAAGAAGCAATCGCGTCCCCTGTCATTCACCATTCTTGCTGCTTGTTTCTGTTCCTGAACCACACCCTGGTTCTTGCTGGCCTAAGCATTTCCCTGAAGGAAATTAGGTTTGAAATTGGTCTGGGCTGAACCTGTAAAACATTTTGCTGCATTAGTTTTAATGTAGCCAAAATCTAGTTCACCACAAACACCTGAGCTAGCACAAGACATGTATATATGTGGCACTGAGAGACATGGTCTAGTGTTGGGACTTATCAGACTAACCTTTGGACTCGATGACCTTAAAGGTTATTTTCCAATTGAAATAATTCTATGATTCTAAGAGTGACCCAGGGGAAGACAGGCCTATTTCATTCAAAGATGCTGTGAACGAGACTGTGTTCTTACACCCAGACATATTTTCCACATCTATGGACCAAGGCTCTGTGCTGCACTGGCCTCAGCTGAGTATTTTACCTGGATCTGCTCCAGGACATCTCGTTGCATCTCCACAGCCATGTGGTAAACATCATGGTCAGAGCTGTTGTACATAACTGCGTTTTGAAACATCAGCATAATATCACGCTGGAACTCAGCTGTGGTTCGTATCAGCCCATTCTCAATGTTCTTTTTGATGGTAGATAAATCCATTGGCCTAAGAAAGAATTGCAACAAGTATCAATAGCAACACTAATACTTAACTCTTTCTCTAGTCTGGTCTAGTGAGACCATCTAGTTAATTTAGCCAAACAGGTTCTCCCACACATCCTGCCTGTGGGAGGGATCAGAGGACACAAGCCATCCAGAGTTACCATGAATGGGAATAATGCGTGACAGATGCCTCAGGAGGGGAATTTACTTTCTTCAGGCATCACTGAAAGAGACAGTAAGGAGCTAAAGCAGCAACTGCTAGACTATTTATGAAAGATTTCGGCATCTAGGAGGGGGTTCTGGTAATTCTTCCAGAACAGTCCACTATCTGAGACAGTACAATGTGCTGATTAAATAATAGAGGTCTTTGGAATTCCAGAGATTAAATCCTACCCTTGGATAGGAGCTGGGAGAAGCAGGTGGGTCACGTATCACCTTACTGATAAAGAAGTTCTGTGTAAGCCAGTGTCTTTCTTTCAAAGACAGGGCTACCTGAAGACATATTACTAAAGAGGACCCTTTTCTTGGGGAAAGCTGCTTCTGACTGAATCATACTAGAAAAAAAAAACCACAAATTTTCCAAGCCTTGGAGTCTGCATGGCAGCCCAAACCTGCATGGTTCTTGACAGAAATCTCTATACAAATATGCAATTATACAGAGTTTTGATGACAGAAGACTGCTGAGACTCACCTTTGCACAATGCTGTGGTAGCCTGGTGCTATATCGTCAGTTACAGGCTGCAGGAAGACATTGGCGTACCTGCAAAGAGAAGGAGGCTGCTTAGTGCCTTGTCCTTGTGGGAAAATATTAGCTTCGTACTCTTGTCTATTCGTCTGCTACCAGAGCAATTCATCATCTCCCAGAAGGAAGAAAGAGAAGCCTCTGAGATGTGAGTGGAGCCTGGTCTAAGAGTAGTCACTCCTTTCTGCCAGCTCTTGGGATCAGACTCACCTATGATTAGCTGCTGCTCTCCAAACTAGCATGATGGCTTTCTTCCAGATCTTCTGGGCCTGTATTGCTTCCTGGTCCTCACTGCACACTGAGCTAGGAAGAGAAGAGTAAGACTTCCTTCAGGAGTCTGCATAGTGCCTTGGAGCAAAAGCCTTATGGTTTATTTTGCCTTCAACATGCCTCCAGTAATTCATGACAAAGACAGAAAGGAAAAAGTGGGGACCCAGTCCTGTGGCATGGCCTGCACTTGTAAACAAGGAGAATCAGTAATGAATTCCCTGCTCAGACCCAGACAGTCAACAAAACAGAAATGAGAATCCTACATTCCCTCCACAAAGGAGCGTGGAATTTACCCCTGTGTGCCTGAGAGCTTCACTGATACTCACAACTGTGAGGAGGCTGGGCTGCTGGGGATGGAGTCGGCTAGCGTGTGAGACTGTAAAGGCGCGTTATGGACACTGAAGCCATCATCGCTCTCACTCACGGGGGGTTCGTTATCCATCTCTGATAGATATCCCTCACCCTGATCTTCTTCTTTGGGTTCCTCCAAACTGGCAGCCTCACTGGCACCATCCTCATCATCCTCTTCACCCTGCCCATCCTGAAACACAGCATTCATGAGTGCACAGCCAGTGACAACAGCAACTCAGAGCTTCCAAAGCAACTACGGTTCAGCAAGCAAAGTGATTTTCTTGCTACACTGTCGAGAACTCTACAGGCACTTACACAAAATGCTAGGTGCTCTCTGCTACCCTGCCTCCCCACACAGACACAGGAGCACAGATACACACACGGCTTCATAGCCCCTGAAGCAATCTCCCCTTTTGTTCAGTCTGCACACTACCCACTTCTCAGTGCAGAAAACTGAACACAAGCTTTGCTTTTCAGCGGATATTAAGCCAGAAAGCAGCAGCAGCGGTGAGGTGTTACTAATAAACACAAGATGATTACAACCAACTGAGAATTACCTTCATCTGACTCCTAAAGAGGGCGTGGGCCTCCTCCTTCATTGACTCTGTGGAAGAAAGAAAAGCAGAAAGGTTGATTCTACAAAGCAGCCTTCCCCACAAAAGCTCCAGCACCAGTGCCTACTATCCTGCAGTAATTACCACTGTTCCTACACATACCTTTTCTCCCTCCTCCCCAAAAAGCCTGAATGAGATCACTGACAACTATTCAACTAATAATGTTGCATGTAAAAGATTTCCTAGCTGAATTAAGTTACCTGACAGCTCAAATTTGTGCTGAACATCAGCCTGTGAGGAGTCTTCACTCACATTTGGGACTTGTGGAGGGGATGAATCATCATCAGGTGGGGTCTGGAGGGAAGAGAAATGCACAAATCTAGATGTTTGTGTCAGCTTACTTCAGTGAAGGTGTGGGCACATCTCACTCTAACCTAACTCGAGGCAATGAAGTTCACTGAGCACCTTCCCAAGAGCAGTTCTGCACATGGGTGGGGGGAGATACACCGAGGTACTGCCTAAAGCAGAGAGCTTCTCTGCAGATCACACAGATCAGCAGCATGACTTCCAGGAAAAACAGTCAGTCACATTCATTTCAGGGGTCACCTTCAACCCAGCAGTCATCCTTCCTCTAAGCTTCTCTTCTACCTGCCACAACTGCTGCTTTCTTTCCCCACACCAGTTCCAGACAGCCTCTCTGCTCACATACCTCTGTCTTCACTGCACTGTGCATGGTGTCTTCTGCTTTGATCGATTCTATCTCAATTTCAGAAGTCTCTCCTACAGCTGTTCTTTGATCCTCTTCCATTTCTTGACTTCTAAGCTCTGGTGTTTCTGTCACTCTTGTGGATGCTGGTATGATTTCCTCGGGGCCCAGCTGATTCTGCTCCTGCTCTACAGGTTCTGTCTTTATTTCTGCTCCCAGCTCGCCAATGCTGATTAGGTCTTCAATTCCCTTTGCCTCTGGCTCTTCGCACTCTGGTCTCTCCTGCTTCACAGTCACAGACACTTGGGGTATCTGGGCCTGTTTCTCGTGTTCCTGACGAATTGAGTGTTCCCATGGGCCAGGCAGGGTCTGAGGGTCATCAGCATCTTCGCAGAAAGAAGACAGAGCAGCTTCAACAACTGCTGCATCCAGGACTTCAGGGTGGTCATCTACCTTTATTGCCAAAACAAACACAGCAGTGCAGGCCAAGGTCAGAAAGAGGTATTTAAAGAAAGTTCATGTTATTCCGTAACGAGACAACTGTGGAAAACCCAGTGTACTGGGTTTACAGAGTTGCTTTTTGCAGCCAGACTCGCATCACTCCCTGTGGAGCCTCCTGAGAAGCTTCAGTTTCAGAAATACAGCACTCCTGTAAGTATGCTGCAAGCACCGCTTGTTTGTCTGCCAGAGACGTGACCCAAACCCTACCCAATATGAGGAAGAAAGAGATTTCTTTCTGCACTCTGAAGAGAAGCAGCAGGCTAAATGTGGCAGACTAGCAGCAGTGGTGTCATAGGGTCATTTCCTATTGATCTGGACAACGATGATGAGCATGTGCATTTTGAAATAGTTATTTCTTGCTTGTTTAAACTAACTACATTGGTGAACAGTAATCACTTGAGATTGGAGCAAAAGGCACTGGCACTCTGCTTTGCCCGTTTACCTTGTCCTCAATGATTGCTATAATATTGCCAACAGTATCGAAGTCCAGCTCTTCCCCCGTATAGGATACTGCAATATCCATTTTCTCAGCCAAATCCAGGTCTTCTTTCCCATCAATACAGTGATCCTTGGAAGACCCTGCAGTGCTGCCAGCCCCGGAACCCAGGCACTCTTTCTTGATGGAATCAATGATCATGGATATTTCACTGCTGTCCATGGACACTGTCACGGTATGGGAATCAGACACTGCCTCCATGGCAACACAGGCTTCTGGCTGGTTCACTGCGCAAGCGTGAGAGTGACAATCAGAGACCAATCTGGAGAAGTGAGGCCCACATAGACAAATACTGCAGCAGATTAGACCAAGCACCAACTGCAAATATCCCAAGGTCCACCCGCAACACCATGGTTGAGAAAAATAAGACAAATACAGGCTTGCTTTGCCTCAGTAGAGACAAAGTGAGACTCCAAGTCCTGAACCACAATGCAGCAACATGCTAGCGCCCCCCACCACCCAGTACATCATCTGTTTGCTCCAGAACCCAGCTGTAACTATCCTTTCAGCAAGGATGGTGAGCCTGAGGTGATAAATGGCCAGCTGAGACCTTGCTGGGTGCTGAGACCTTGCTGGGTGCTGATCCCAAGAGAAGCTCTGCTTTCCAGCAGTGCATGACCTATGAGTGCGTAGTTTAGGAACGCACCTGTGGCTACGCTTTCTGGAGCTGCAGCTGGTGGCACAACGGACGGTGCTGACAGCGTGGGCATCATGACAATGGTTGCCTGCGACACAGGCTCTATGGGGGGTGGCAGGAGCTTAGCTGGAGGTTCGCTGGCAACAGCGGAGAAGGAAGCAAGAGGTGAGGTGAACTGTGCAGGACCAGCTTCTAAAAGCCGGGAAAGCGTAGGAGCACCTAACAGAGAGTAGAAGGGAAAGGCACATGAGCAAGAAGCAGCCACCACTGAAGTCCACAAAGCCACCACTAGGTTCTTCACTGTCCACTGGCTTCTTCTGGGAAAAAGACCCTGAGAGGTACCTATAAATGGTCCCAAAACTCTACAGAAAATCTACACCAAAAATGCACAGCTCCTTTGTGTGTGTAGCCTGAGACAGACTCATACAGATTACGGGACACTATGTTCAATGTAAGGGCTGGACAGGCTAAGCCACATGTGCAGAGAGATACCCTTCCAAGGGCTCATCCCAATAGAGTTATGGGAAATCTGAAACAGTGCTGAGAGCCACACAAGGTAAGCCAAGACAAACAGTCATCACAGGACCTGGAAGGGAGCAGAAGGGATCTCTCTGCAGATCTTTCCTAGAGAATTTTATTATATCTAAGGCTGCCACTCAGCTGTAACTTCCAGTCTGAATTCACTGAACTGTCTGGACCAAATTAACAGGTCTTACAGAACAGACATGGGTAAGGAAAAGCACCTTATTCATATGGGAACTGTATGAATGGCACAAATCTCCAGCTGCAGACAATGTGGCTGAACCACTGGTTAGCATGAGCTGAGACCTTCACCTTAGGTGTCTTCTTCTGTAAAGGCCCAATATAAAGACTCTCGCATTCTCATCCCTCACTCCGTGGAAGTTACTCCGGAGCTCAGAGTCCACTGTGATCTAATCCTCAACAGACCCCTAAGCTAAAGCACAGGAGCTATCCAGATTCACAGGGAGCTGCAGTTTGACATATTTGGAATCAGATACTTGGCCATTTTTCACGCAGTTCCCTGTCTGCTAAGACAAGAGGAACACAACTCATAAAGAAGCCCCCAGATCGGCCAGGCTAGATGTCCTTTATCTCTCTCTAAAGACAATTCACAGAACAGTCTGAAGATACTCTGAAGGGAGAATTGCAGAGGGAGAGTTCTGAGTTACCTGAAGCAGCAGGAGATGCAGGGACAGCACCAGATGCAGACTGCATTTCCCCGCTGTGCAGCACTGGAAGGACACTTCCTACCTCCAGCAGGACTCCTGCACTGTTCATGTGACCAGAAGCCACTGCCATTTCACTTTCACCGACCTGCCAAAGGAGAAGGACAAAACTGTAGTTCCTGGAGATAACACCACATCAGTGATTCTCTGCCAGATATGCACCTCCATGAATATGGCCATCGTGTGCTGTTGCAGCATTTCTTCTGCACTTTTTGTCCAGTCTAGTCCTCGCCTGAGTCCCCTCAAGCAAGTGCACAACATGATTGTTATTCTTTGGCTACAGTACAGCTGCAGTGCCACCTTCCTTTGAAGTGGGGCCAAATACATCATGTGCTCTACCCGAGTTCCTCTGTTAAAGGACCTCCCAATCTTTTACAGATTAACAGTCTCTCTACCCCTTGAAGTAGCACAGAACTATGCCTTATTTTGAACTAAAGGAAACTGAAGCACCAAGACGGAAAGTAACTCTATCAAGGTCATGGAGTAATGATGGACCTTGAAGCAGATGTAAATCAATCCTGTCCATACCCAGTCGTTCACGGACATTAGATTTCCTTGCTCCACCCTGTGTTATACTGCACCCTAAAAACATAGAACTCACGGAACGTTTACTCTAACAGGTAGAAAAGACTCCAAATCTGACTGTTAAAAAAAGCAAGTCAACAACAATACACCTATTCCATCACACAAGCACTAACACAGGGGATCTATGCCACAGGAAGGCTGATGGCTTCCAGTTACTAACACCAAAAGCGGGTTGTCACCAGAGTGATTTTAAAAATCCATCTACGATTAAGTGCAAAGAAGAAAAAAAGGAAGCATTTTGATATTGGTCATAAACTCCATCACAGGACTCCCTACTTGCAAGCTAAGGCTGACTACAAATATTGAAACTCAACTTTCTGCCAAGATGAAAAGAACTGTGAGCCCAAAGCAGAAATCATCAAGAACACCTCCATGGAGGCCGACTGGAACAGCAATGACTAACATGCTCCCTCCCCCAGGGAGAGTGACCTCCTCCAGCAAAGCCTGCAGCTCCAACTCCTTATGACTTGAGGGGAGACAGGCGGTCCTACAGGTTGACTGATCCCTGCAGTCTTGCACCCACAGTACTGCTGGGAAAGGGCCCCACCTCTGTGGCTTACAGGGGTAATTATATCTCTCAGATATCACTTCTGTTGGGACTCTCACAAAAGCCTGTGCAGCTCCCCCTTTGTTGGTGGGAGAGTCTGGAGCAAATTGTTTGTGTGCTTGCATATATGAGCAGAGAGCTCCATACCAGCCTGGGGCTTGTGGGCAGGAGACTGCCCTTCTTCAGCAGCTCTGAGAGCAGAGGGGAAGGAGGCGGAGTTGCTTTTTGTCCTAGCATCTTTTTCTGGGGTGAATCATCAGTGACTGGGGTCATGGGGGCATCCAGGGGAGCAGAGCCTGGAGGGGTGTCAATGAAGGAGGCAACTGGGGTGCTGGGCAAAGTCCCTGGAGTGACCTGAGAAAGAGAAAAACCACACTGTTCAAAGCCACACTCCACCACACGGACTAGTCCCACTTGCTCCTTCCCCCAAGAGCACTGATCCAGCACACAGACACCTACTCCAGGCATAGGCTTTCACCCTTTCCCTGCCCTACAATGGTGTTTCCGGGCACACACAGAAGACTGCCTGGCCAACCCACTGATGCCTCTACACAGCCTTTGATCCAGGCACCTGATCATCACAGACACAGAAGAGGACATGTACCTTGAGCAGCACTGTACACCAACCACACTACAGCACTACCACAGTGAAAAGTCTGCAAACAAAGCATGGGGTTCTCCCCAGGCTTCTGTTCCATGGCAGATGCAGAGCCCCAAGTCCCAGGTTTCTCTTTCCCTCCTACCAGGGGAAAGATCCTTACCCCAGGACTGGCATCATCCACAGTGGGCTGAGAAAGATCTCCCAGGGCATAGTCTCCCCCTGGGGAGGTTGAGCCTGCAGGGGAGCGAACCATCACACCCGTTAATCGCCGTGGTGGGTTCTTAATAGCCTGACGAGCTGGAAGAGGCAAAACCAGCAAGATTCCATGACTTCATCTTGGACAGTCACTGAGAGTTACCTCTGACCTTATCCTAAAGAATCCTAAGAAAATTTACATTGTAGGGACTTCTTGCACCACACTAGGCTCAGTTCACAAGCAAGACTTGCATTGGGTAATGCAGTTTAATTTCAGATTTCTGGAGCATTGGGAATTCACCACCTCCCACCACTGGAAATTTAGTGCACTGAATCGACCCAAGAATTATAAATGAATCAGGCACTCAGAACAAATCTCTCTGTATCTTCAGACAATAGTAAAACTACAGGGAAAAATAACGGGATGAAAAATTTGACATTCTGGGAGCTCCTTCCCAATTCTGTTTCCTTCTGGAACTTTTCAACAGTATTTGGTCCCTTCTGCATTTTGGCCTGTTACAAATACAGTGCTGGAAAGAGAACATAGTCTTTCCTTCCAGCTCCTAGGGTCACAGAATTCCTCCTGAAGAGATCTTAGGAAGACTTAAATATTTCCCAAACATTCTTATGAACATACACTTCTGTACTCTGACAAGGTATAAGAAAGCTCGTTTCCAGCTTACCCTGATAAGCAGCATCTGTGGCTTTCCTCTTGACTTCTGCCTCCTCTTCCTCCATTTTTTTCTTTCTGCATACAGAACCAAAACCTGTTGTCACACAGTGTCCCAACTTGTTACTCCTCCACAATCAGCTTACTGACCGCTACCCCATTATCCCCAGACAACAACAACCTGCCTCTGTGGACAAATCCTCTGAAGGAAGCAGTCAGAGAACAACAGGTTCAAGAGGAAATTTCACTTCCTGCTGATTGTCAAAGTGGAGGAGGCAAGCATGATGGTGTAAACCATCAGCAAGCTCTAGACTGAGAAACTCCAAAAGATGTCTTGTACAAACTGACACCTCCAATGTAAACAAAGTGCACCCTCAGAGCCCAAAGCACCTGCCCAGCTGACTTGTTTCTCTTAAGCTGATGTGTGCAGGTCAAGAGGTGTCTGACAAACACATGGTGTGAGGTAACCACAACCTCACAAAAGAAAGCCTAACATGGAAGTAATTAAATAACCTACATCATAATCTCATTGCACAGCTCCTCCAGCCTGTTATCCATGTGCCCAGCCTGAATCAGCTCTGCATCCTTCTTGAGTTGCCTGTAATGAGAAAATCTTTTTACTTGTCATGGAGCGCTAAGTCTCAAGTAGCATTCTCACCCCAAGCACCACCCCACTTATGCTACTCTTTCAAGGCAGGGCTCTCAGGTGCACCATAGCTCACTGCCTCTGCCACACACCTGTATTTCTCCTGTGTTTCTTTAATCATTTTCTTCAACTCCTCCACTCGTTCTGCAGTCAGTTTCCGCACAATAACATCTTCCACAGTTTCTACAACTTCTCCCTTCTCCCCACGTTTTCTCCTATCAAATGTAACAAAACAGTTCAGACACGAAACGTGAAATCCCAGTTCTGCTTTCGGAAATGGCTGCTGTTACTCCTGACACATGCACCCCCCAAGCAAAACAAAACAAAATCAACCTCTTCCAATTTCTCTCGAATTGTATTGGACAGCACGACAATGTTCCAACAATTTCTTCTGAGTTTACCTAATTCTTAAATGTGTCCAGTGCTAAAGACTTCAGGAACATATCAGAGATGCAAGCCCACTGCAAATTCTCAACCTGAAAATTCTCAATCATTCCAATCATTCTGCTACAGAGAAGACTCTTACTACCCACAATGAAGTGCCTGTTT
Organism: Semnornis frantzii; assembly: GCA_013399775.1. NCBI lineage: Eukaryota > Metazoa > Chordata > Aves > Piciformes > Ramphastidae > Semnornis > Semnornis frantzii. The sequence goes on along the minus strand of VWYK01091829.1, from coordinate 14,007 downwards.
TTAACTCAGTAGCTCTACTAATTCCTTTGTCTTTGTAAGTCTAGTGCTGAAGATCACTCAGCACTATCACAAACAAACACAACGTTTAAACATCCTGCTATTAATTTAATTTGATGTGAAGACTCAGAACAAAATGCCTGGATTTAGGAGTGAGAAACATCAAAGACCACAAAGCTATACTGATAGCACTGGTAAGAAAACTGTAAGAAATTACTGCAAAACAGAGACAAATACAAAAGGTTTCCTCTTCTCACTCTTGCTGCCTTTTTTAATCCAATTCTGAATGGTAATTTTATGTGTAAAGCTTCTGATCAATATGACTAATACACAGTGCTGTATTCCAATCATATACCTGTTTCTTTCTCCTGCATTAAATCCCCAAATACACACTGCAACTTTTACAAATGGAGCTGTGACAAAGAGGCCCCAGTTTCCCTGCCAGGTATTGTAACAATAGAGACGCATGGAAGACACTAACAAAGGCAGTCTTTTTTTTTGGGGGGGGAAAAAAAAACAACCCAAAGGAGACAAAACAAAGAGATATGGGGAGCATGTTCTAAGAAATACTCTGGGCTTGCCAAACTCCCCCATCTGCCATAACCTGATCCCACTGTCCACCCATGCCAGCTATCACAACTGAGTTCCCTTATTCCCCTGTGCTCTTTTTTGGATGTGCACTATCAAGTCCTTTGCTTGCTAATGCAACCCAAATGCACCTCGCAAATCCACCCCACACTGCTACAGACTGCACTTGTGTCAGACTTTGTACTCACTTAGGGGTTTCTGTAGTCTCCAAAAGCTCTGAATACTGAGATGCACAGTGCTAAGAAGAAACAAATAAAGTCAGAGGACACCAAACAGTCAGCTTCACCAAATGCCTACTAACAAAGCCTACAGGGCACTTACTCCCATTTCTTCAGAGGTCTAACACTTCATGAACTGATCTGTTGGTCTTCTCCAGAAAACTCCCCCCCTGCCGATAATTTAGTGTAGTGCAAATTGATCAGGAATATTTACTCTTTTACTCTAGCACTGCCCAGGCTGGTTTCCAAAACACAGCTAAAGAACAGACACTCCCAACTTTGGAATCAAAGCGGGTAAGCATGATTAGGGAAACTGTAGCTGTAATATTTCTGCCTGTGAAAATCAATCAAAAATATTTAAATGGAGAAGACATCAAGGCCAGTTTCACGGCTTAACAAAACCAGCAAGCAAGATAAAATCCCCAGCATTTCTTTCTTTGATTCTTTTAATTTCTCTGTCTGTTACACAACAAAAACTCCAGGTGCTTGCCTAGATAGCAGGATGCACCAAAATATGTGGGTATACACAAATTCCTGGGGCAAGGAATTTCACTGCTAAATTACATGTCTGGTGCAGAAGAATATCTAGGTTTGCTTTGAACATGTCTCCTGTTAGTCTAACTTAATAGCTTCTAAATCTTGTACTGGACGAAGCACTAAATACTTATTCATCCTCGAATTCATGCCATTTCTGATTACACAGACATCTGTTGTATCTCTTGCTACTCATTTCTTGTTGAAGAGTTTTACCTTACTTAGCTATCTCTTACAAAATGCTCTTTCGGGTCTCTGATCATCTTTGCATTTTAGTTCTCTGACAGTACTGTAAGCTCAAATTGTAATTTCAGAAACAGAAAAAAAGGATGTAATTAAAAACAATAAAAAATTCATTTTTCTTTTTGGAAAAAAGCTCCCAAGAAATACATTCTCTTAGGCAGCTGTCTTGCACACGCCATGCAGAACCAGTATCTTACCTTCTGGGAAAACCAGTCAGGTGGGCGTCCTGGCTCTGCAAAAGGTTTGATAGCTCTGCTGACTGAGACCCTATAGGAACAAAATCACGAGTCATCGTCAGCTTTCTTTCTTAATCACCGTGCAGAGAAAACAAGCTGACCTGTCTTGAGGTTCATCACTAAATAGGACCCATTAACACAAGGAACTTGCCAAGCAGTTGTTATATTTGGGAACTGCCAAAGCGCATTCATCAGACTTAAAAATCTTCCCTTGTGCCCTCCCAAACAACAGCTTCCCTTTCTTGCACTAAAAAACAAGTTTCTAGCTTCTGGTGACACTACTTCATTTCCACAACGGCTTTACTGTGGTGAGGGGAAAAAGGCAGCGCAACAGAGCTGTAAACGCAGAAGCAATGCACAGGAGTGCATTATCAAACATCCACCTTGATCACAACTTAATTCTTCTGATTTATGTTGGAATAACATTACTCTTTGGTATGATTCTGGTCATGGTTTACTGGTGGATTGGTCAGTATTTGGTTAACGGTTGGACTTGATGATGTTACAAGTCTTTTCCAGCAGAACGATTCTATGGTTCTATGGCTAACACGACTGCCTTTTCACACAGTAGTTACAAAAGAATTGAAACGATTTTCAACTCTAATAATTCCATCTTCAACAGCCCAACTTCGCTTTCAACAGAGTATTCAGAACGAAGTATTTCTCACTAGGTGTGGCACAGCGAGCAGGCCCAATGAACAGGCGGCTTCGGTAGAGCCCTCCCCAGCCCGCGCTCCGCCCGGGAGCCCAGTGCCTGCGCAAAGCTGGGCCGCGGACCGGACCCGACCCGGCTCTGGCCCTCACCAGTTTTGGTCCCCGCTGCGCATGACGGATGAAGCCAGGCAGAGCTTCTCGCGGATGGACCACGGCTCCGTGGGGCCGGCGCTCAGCAGCTTGTGCTCTGCCGGAACAGAGGAAGGAGTGCACGGCCCCGCCTTTACCCCAATCCCTGCCGGGAACCCCAAGCCTCGAACCCAGGTCCCGCCGGCTACTCACGCCCCCACCCCGCTGACCGTGCCCCCCCTGCACCTCCCTTTCTCCGGGTCCGCTGCCACGCCTCTAGCGCCACCGTTGGCGCCACCCCCTCCCTTCGAAGCGGCTTAATTCTCTTCAGAACGTTTCTCTGCCCTCTCCCCTGCCCCGGCGCCGCTACCGCGGGCCGCCGCTACAGGGGCGCACCGTCACCGCTCTCCCGTTGCCGCCCGCCCTCTGCCCACCACCTTTTCCGACAGGCCCGTACTCACTGCCCGTGCCCGCCGCCATCTTCCCTGCCTGGTTACAGGGAGGCAGGGTGAAACGCTGCGCAAAGCCCGACGGGAGACGCGCACTCGCCGCTAGCCGTCCCCGCGCACGCAGGCAAGCCGAGCTCACGGGCTCCGCCCCTTGCTCCCCCACGGCGGCCGCTGATTGGCGGCCGTGCGGGCGCCGGCTCCTATTGGCGGAACGGGCGGATGGCGAGGTTTGAAACCCTAACAGTAGGCACCGTGCGGAGGTGAGCAGTGCGTGGGGCGGCGGAGTGGGCCGCGGTCGAATCGGGTGAGTGGCGGAGCAGGTTCCGTAGCGCTCTGCTAGTCTTAGGCGGGCTGCGGGTGTACGGAGCAGCCCCGTGTGTCGGGCTGTGTGAACAGGCTCCATGTGGGGGTCTCTGTGTGTTGGGGGTGGCATGTGGGGAGTTCTGTGTGTGTGTCTAGGCGGTTTGTCTGAGGCTCTGGAGGTGTTCCATGTGTCTGCGTGGTGCGCCTGGGGTCCTGTGGGGTTGCGTGGTGCGAGTGTGAATTTGTAGCAGCACCCTTTGTGTCAGTTAGGGTTATGTGTGAAGGGGATTGTGTGGCATTGTAGGAACGGATGGATACGGCAGCGGTGGTAGACCGCATGCATGGAGAGCAAAGCTTAGACTCGCTGTAATACCGACCTGCCCTCATTATGCCGCTTTTTTTTTTTCTCTCTAGGAGCTGTGTGAGACACCATGGAGCAAACAGTTACTTCCCCAGGGCTGTTCTCTGATGATGATGTTGTAGCCTCTCCTGTTCTTGAATCCACAGCAGCAGGGTTTGGGGACGATGTGTGCAAGGACCTGCTGTCAGAGTTCTCTGCCATCTCTTCAGATACGGAGGGCTCCCAACAGGTAAGGTTGGAGCTCTCCTGCCACAAACAGGGCAGTGTCTGCTATGCCTCTTAGAGGCTGCCCTAGGTGTTGTGGTGCAGGGGTCAGGGGAAACTTTTCAGAAAAGGCTAAAGCAAAATGTTGCATCGGAGGGAGCAGTTCCTGTTAAAAGCAGTACGTGGCTAAGTTGCACAGTTGCTAACATGATGTCTTTTAATGTAGTGCTTGGTCTGGGGACTGATTTTGGCCTCACTTCTTCAGGTGGTTGGTCTGAGTCAGTAGCTAAAAGCAATGCTGGTGTGACTGAAAGTGCCTCAGAAAGCTGGTATTTTTGCGGAGTTTGGGACTAGGGAAGCATCCGTTAGTTACTAAGCACCAGTCAGGGTACCTATGCATGTGTTCTGTGCTGTGGTTCCTCATAGTGCTCTGATGGATGGTTGTGTACTGCCTCTGTGGCTGCCATATCTAAGCTGTGTTAATCTTTTTCTCCAGGCTGGAGCTGAACACAATAATGGGAAACTAAAGGTGTACCTGAGAGTTCGACCTCTGAAATCTACAGAGGTGGAAAAAGGTGAAGACCAGGTGAGATGCTGAATGAAGCGGTCTGAGTTGGTTGCGTCTCTGCCTGCAGGAGATGCTATTAGCCTTTGCTGTCTGTGCCTTGGCCTCTTGTAAGCTGTTGCAATGATGGGGTTTTATGTATTCTTTAGGGCTGTGTCTGCATTGAGAATTTGGAGACTCTTCTTCTGAAAGCCCCTAAGGCCTCCTTTACCATGAGGAACACAGAACGTGGAGTGGGACAAGCAGCACACAGATTCTCTTTCACTCAGGTAGGTAACTGTGACAAATGATCCATCTGGACATTCTCTGATCTTAAAACCAGCCTTAGAGCCTGAAAGTCTTGCTTACTGATCCACACTGATTCCAGTGCACTGCCTGAGCTATGTGGTCCCATACAATCCTCCCTACTTAAGTTTGGTTTTGTGGCTTTTTCCTTTAATTTTTCTCCTCTTAAGCTTGCGCTGACAAATTTTTCAGCAACAAATGCCGAATTTTTATTGCTTATGAGGCTCTAAACACCCTAGAGGCTGTAGTGATATCAGATGTTTCTAGGCTAAAAGCAAGTGAACAGCTTGTTTTTGCAGAGGAGGCTTGGACTGGAATTACTGTTGGGTATGTTGCTCATGATGTGGAGCTAATGAAGGGAACACAGGACTACATAATATCACTTGAATAACTATCAGCAGTCAAAAGATAAGAAGGATTTTATATGAGGCCGTTTTTTTGTATGTATTCCTTGCAGATCTTTGGACCAGAAGTGGGACAGAAGTTGTTCTTTGATGAGACCATGAAACAGATGGTAAAGGATGTACTGAATGGGCAGAACTGGCTGGTGTACACCTATGGCATTACCAATTCAGGGAAGACTCACACCATTCAGGGTAAGGAAAGCACTAGATCTTAGCAGCCTGTTGAAGGAATTGTCTGCTTTTACATATGAATCCTTAGCTTGCTGCTGTTCTTGCTTCAGGCAGCAACAAAGATGGGGGGATTCTGCCTCGCTCCTTAGCGGTCATCTTCAACAGTGTGGGGGATAGGCTGTATCAAGCCATGGATCTGAAGCCTTCCCTCTCCAGTGAGGTCATCCGGCTGGACAGCAGGCAGGTGCGGCAGGAGGAGACCAAGAAACAGACTATACTGCGGTCTGGTCTGTGGGAGGTAAGTGTGCAGCTTCTTGAAGGTTTAGTAACAACAGGGAAAGGATGGTGTCAAGCTACAGAGATGCTCACGATTTTGTTTCCTGCCAGGAAGAGCTGTTAACGCCAATGAAGAGGAGCCACAGTGCTGAATCTCAACTCCGGGCCACTACCAGTGGCAGTTTTGACAGTGGAGTTGCTGGCCTCTCTTCATCTAGTCAACTTACCAACCATTCCAATGTCAGCCAGACAGAAGGTATGTCTGGAAGCCTGTTGTCTACTAACAGACTCTTCATTGTTGGAGGATGGGGGAAGAAAGGATGATGGTTATTTGGATGCTGTGCTGTGTGCAAGGGAGGAAAGGTGATGGAATCTCACAAGTTTTCCTGTCGAAAGATAAGGATGTTAGGACTTAAAAACCTAGTATGTATGTCTTGCCAACATAAAAAAATTACCACTGCATGATAATCAAGCCTTGGGAAACAAAGCTACTTGGCACCACTTAATTTCAAGGGACCTGAGCAGCTGAGTGCCCTGTGATGGATATAGCTGGAAAGCAGGGTGATGAAGTGCTGTGTTGCACTGAGCACTTGTGCCCAGACTTTCAAAGATAGGAACTATTAGCTGATAAGGTATCCAAAAGCATGGAATGACTGAAGTAACAAGGAGTAAAACTTTACGTATCCTGGGAAGAATTTGTGTTTGAAGTACCCTATACCTCTGGTGCCAAAATGAAGTATACAAAAAGTACTTGAACAGAAAGGAAGATATTCTTACAAAAACTCTAGGCTGTCTTGCTGGAGGCAGTCATTAGAGTACAAAGCAAGAGGGGGAGATACGTAGAAGAAGCTGAGTCTGGGGTAGTGTTCCTGCTGAAGAAAGATGCCTCACTCTAAGGCTAAGTCATTGTGGTTGGACCTGTGAAAGGTTGCAGTCATGATTTTGTTGGTGTGTGTTTTTTTTCCCTTCCTCCAGAATCTGGCCCTTGCTGGGATGATTTGGATCGTATTTCACTTGCCAACACAGGAGATGTGCAGTTCTCAATTTGGGTCTCCTTCTTTGAGATTTATAATGAGTTAATCTATGACTTGTTAGAACCAACTCTAACTGGCCAGAACCGCAAGAGGCAGACGCTGCGGCTCTGTGAAGACCAGACTGGCAACCCCTATGTGAAAGGTAGATGTACCTGAAAGATGTTTTTAGTGTGATAGGGATCCTTGAGGACCGAGTTGGGTGGGTGGCTTAGCAGTGATGTGTTGGGGAGCATGATGTCCTCTATGGCCTCTCAGAGATCTCTGCTGGCTATATTTTGGGAGTTAAGTTTGCTAATGTCAGGAAAATAAAAATGTGAAGTTGACATAATTAAGCTTTCTGTCAGTCTTTTGACTGCCTTGCCTGCTTTTCCAGATCTGAACTGGATCAATGTCCAGGATGCTGATGAGGCCTGGAAGCTCCTGAAGCTGGGTCGGAAAAACCAGACTTTTGCTAGCACCCACATGAACCAGACCTCCAGTCGCAGGTGTGAATGGGGGAGGACAATTGTTTAGGCAGAAGTACAACTCTGAGGGTTTTTTAAAGGTTGCAATTCCTTTTAAAAATATCTGTGTGTTTCTTTACAGTCACAGTATCTTCTCCATTCGGATTCTGCACTTGCAAAGAGGTGGCAGTGAAATGGTTCCAAAAATCAGCGAGTAAGTTTCATGCTCTAGGATTTGGGGCTGTTTTCTGTGGCCTGAGCTTCCCTGTTCAGTTTTCTGGATCTAGGGTATAGGAAGTATCTTGGAAAAAATCTTGTTGAACATACTTTTGAGTGAACAGACTACTCTTGAGTCTTGACAGTGCAACAATCCTCACAAACTCCTCAGTCCAAGTATAACCTGAGACAGTTCTCAGACTCTTTCAGTGAAGGTCAATTTGAGTAACTCTGCCCTTGCAGCAGGCACTGGTCAGAGCGCTGCTGATGCCTGTTCATGGGACGTAGTTATCTGGAAATGGGTTGTCTTGGTACCTGGGCAGTGGTAATCCTCAGGACTGGGAAAGGAAAGGATCTTTAAATTTGACAATGCAGAACTCATGTTGGTGTTAACTTGTGTAACTCCTACACTTAGGGTAGGCCTTCCTGTCCAGCAATAGTCCATACATCCTAAAAAAGCTTTCAGAGCCTTTATGGGGATACTAGGGAAGGTGAGCAGTGTAGGTGATTGCAGGGTGTAGATCTAGTAGGTCATGTGAGTTTTGCCTGCATTTTCTTCAGGTTATCTCTGTGTGACCTTGCGGGGTCAGAGCGCTGCAAAGATCAGAAAAGCGGGGATCGAATGAAGGAAGCAAACAACATTAACACCTCCCTCCACACACTGGGCCGCTGCATTGCTGCCCTCCGCCAGAACCAGCAGTCCAAGTGGGTATCCAGAACTCCAGAGGGAGTGTGTGGGGAGCCTGTTTTGTTTTCCCATGGGCTCACTCTTGTCTCTCCCCACAGATCGAAGCAGACTGTGGTTCCTTTCCGGGACAGCAAGCTAACGCGTGTGTTCCAGGGGTTCTTCACTGGGCGTGGGCGCTCCTGCATGATTGTCAACATTAACCAGTGTGCATCTACATATGATGAAACTCTGCATGTAGCCAAGTTCTCAGCCATTGCCAGCCAAGTAAGTGCCACATGCCAGGATCATGGCACGCTCCTGTGGCCCCTTTGCAATCATAAGGCAGGGATATGCTTACAAATCTTCCCTATGCTTCTCCAGTGACTTATTACCTTTGCAGTATTTCTAGATTCTGCTAAACTGAAAGGGTTGACAGGCTGCAGAGAAGTGCTGTGTTTAAAGACTGTGCAACTTCCAGGCTTTCCGGACTGGTAGTGATGGCCTCTTTCTGTTCAGCTTGTTCAGGTGCCTCCCACAAAGCTCGGACTTCCATCCATACAATCAATCATCAAAGAGCACACTAGGCGAACTAGCCAGGGTCCAGAAGCAGCCCCAGCGAAAGAAGAAGTGGAATCAGAAGATGACAGTGAGGATGAAGCAGATGTTTCCATGTATGCAAAGGAGGTGGGTTCGTAATTTGCTTTTACAGACTTTATGTGGCTGTTAGCTTTTGGTCTGGGATGTGGGGCTGCAGCTTGGCACTATACCAAGAGATGACAGAGACCCTGGAAATTGGGTATCCATGTGGGAAACATTCCACAGTTGGTCTAAACCTGAAACATGTTTAATTTGGAAACACTGTTATCTATGGCATTAGGGACAGTAAGATCTCTGGTGTGGGGCTGTAATCTCGACTGAGAGGAATGGGAATGAAGAACAAACCTGGCAACTTCTATTTCCACATGACTAAAATAATCTTAACTCTAGATTGCTCCAGTCTACAGATAAAGGATCCCACCTAGCTTATTCTAGGTCTCAATTCTGCTGCACAGTGAGAGCAATGGAGTTTGTGTCCTTGCAGGACTTGTTACGCATAGTGGAAGCTGCACGAGAACTGCTGGTGCAAGAGCGGCAGGAGAAACTGCAGCTGGAAATGCGCCTCCGTGATGAGATCTGCAATGAGATGCTGGAGCACATGCGGGAGAAGGAGCAATGGTGCAGGTAGAGCTTCTTTGATCACGCTGCTTTATCCAGTCTGAGCTGCAGTACCAGGAATTGCCAGACCCTGACATGTTGCTTGCTTTTTGTAGCCAGCATGTGGATACTCAGAGGGAGCTGCTGGAGGAACTCTATGAGGATAAACTGAATAACCTGAAGGAGTCACTGACTGACTATTACCAGGAGGAGATCCAGGTTTGTTCAGGGCAATGAAAAGTGGTGGTAGGTTGAGAGGGGACTTTGGGGTTCTTCAGTCTGGGGATGTGACTTAATGCAAACTAAAGGGAAAGGGTTTGCTCTTTGAGGTGTTTTTTATGATACTATGGTAGTTTGATCCACAAGTTTTGCTTCTTGTCTACACTAGGCATCCTGATTTTATGCCTGGAGGTTAATGCACAGCCACTTTGGCTCCTAGTTGTTCAACATGATTGTCTTCTCCCTTTTTTCACTAGTGTTTTGTTTTGCACTCCCGAGGTCTGTGAATTTCTCTTATCACTAGTTGTGATGATAGATATGGGCCTTCCTTTATTTTTTTTTTCATGCTATAGCATTTGAGTGGCCTCTGGGACTTGTTGCAGACTTCACTGAGGATGTCAACTCTCAAACTCTTAACTCTAGAGGCTTTAAAAAAAAAAAAGTTGTCTGGGTTCCCAGGAAATGGGTTCAGTGTTTTCATTTAAAGGACAGTAAAGGCTGGGTCCAGTGTTTGAAGTGTGTGATTGAGAGTCTCCCAGATGAAAAACATTGGAAGCTTTAGAAAAGCTGTATCAAGGAAATCCTGCTGAGTATCTGCACGAACTTGCTTTCTAAGGAGCGTGATGAGAAGATTGAGGAGCTCCAAGCTGCTCTGCAGGAGGCAAAACAAAACCTGGTGAGCCTGCATTCCAAGCAGGAGGAGTTGGGGCAAGGCTTACGTCGATCAAAGCGAGTGACTTCATCTGTTCTGCAAAAGGAACTGGCAGATACTAAAGCTGAGCTGGAGCAATGTCAAATGGAGTTAAACACCAGAACAGCAGGTAAGGCAGTTCTGAACTGTGAGCAATCCTTGTAGAGGGTTATGGAGATAACTTTTTTTTCAGTAAGGTGTATTGGATTCCAATATCTTGAAGCACTGTTCTGAGTTGCAGATGTCAGGAATGATGTGCTGGATGAAGAGGGTTTCAATCCACTTTCACATGAAAATGGACTTTAGGATTATCACTGAAAGGGTGAAGCCTGGAATGTTTGTGCATGTCTGCACAAACTCAAAGCTTTCCTCAGTTTGCCTGTGGCAGCTTGTCTCAAGCCAGGAATTCCCTTTAGGAAAAACAAAACCTTATGTGACTGTACTGGTGCTTACTGCTTGCTTTTTGGTCTTCCTAGAGTTGCGCAAATGCCGGAAATTACTGGAGCCACCTCCCTCTGCCAAGCCCATTACTCTGGATGTAGACAGGAAACTGGAGGATGGACAGAAGGTAACTCTCTTACAGAGAAAGGAACACTCACAGGGTGAGGTGGTTGCAGTTTACAGTGTTTGGAGCTGCTGTTCCCAGGTTTTTCAAAAACAAATAATTGATGTTTATCTTACTAGAGATGTGCACAGCTGCGGTATGAGATCCCAGTGTACCTCACTCAGATGGGATCCTCCCTCAGTACTACATGTCTGAATGACTCTAGAGGGGCTGTGTTAGCAGAGCAATGTCAAAGGTAGCTGTTGTCTTTGTCCTGTAGAACATCAGACTGTTGCGTTCAGAACTACAGAAACTTGGGGAGTGTCTTCAGTCTGCAGAGAGGGCTTGCTGCCACAGCACTGGGGCAGGGAAGCTTCGAGAAGCCCTCTGTACCTGTGATGACATCTTGGCTAGACAGGTAATGTGTCTTTGTTGTGGGTTGCAGAGGGGGATTTAATTTATGCACTTTGCCTTAATCAGCAGAATAACCTAGAATTTCTTAGCTACAAATAACTACTACTCCTCTGGACACGTGTCTAAAGGAGCTGTATTGGTAATCTCAGTGGCCAGGTCAAACTGCATATTTAACTTGCCAAAGGAGATCCAGATTGTTCCTGTTCAGTTAACTGAAAGCCTTCAGAGTTCTCATTTCCTTATCCACTTCACAGTTGCTATGGTAGCAGTTTGCAGCAGGATGGATTCAGCTCTTTCTAGCCTTACTGTTCCTATTTTATTACTGGATTGCTACACTCCTGATAGAAGTGATTCTAAATGCCTGTGTAGCACACTAGTAGTGATTTTTGGCAAAGGCATTTTATCCTCTTCTGTTCACAGTAACCAGCGGGTTAGGCAACTTCTATCTCCATATATTGCTTTTTCAGGACCAAACACTGGCAGAACTGCAGAACAACATGATACTGGTAAAACTAGACCTGCGGAAGAAAGCAGCTTGTATTGCTGAACAGTACCACACTGTGCAGAAGCTCCAGGCTCCTCCAACATCCACCTTAAAGAAACGCTTCTGTGCCAACAGGGAAAATGTACAACCTAACCAACCTCCTGGTAAAAGGCCTTTCCTGCATAACCTTCTGTCACGTTCAGCACCTCGTCCTGTTGCTGGCAGAGGGTGGCAACTTCGTTCAGTTGCTCTATGACTTGAGATCCCTGCCCCACTATTGCTGGGAAAAGGTGGCAAATCCAATATAATGGCATCTGTTTTTCTTTGTGTGCTTGTTTATTGTTATTGTAGCTGCTTGAGAGCTTATGTAAACATTTTTTTGGATATGTATGGTTCAACTTTTAATACCAAAGTGGACAAAATGACTTTTTGTAATTTAAACACTACAACCAGGAAAGTCTTTAAATTATAAAATAAGGCAGATGATCAAAGTTGTTTAACAGAAGGACAAGTCAAAAGTGAGTTCTTATCTTCAGCTGTGTGGGCACGTAACTCAAAAATAAGTTCACGAGATCCTCCTTGAAAGATATTTTCCCTTCCTTGAATTACAATCCTTTATTGAAGTATACACGTTGTAATTCAGGGCTGTTCTCTCGGATCTTGGCTTGCAATTCTGGCTCCAAGCGTGTTACAGACATAGAACTAAGCGAAAGAAACAGTAAAATGGTTATATATAACAAGCACTTGAGCATAAAATAAGATGGATGATGCACCTGCTTAGACTTCCTGGCTTGTGAAAGCTTTTCAGATTTGATTTTTTTTAACTTCATATAAAGGTATAATGCTTACAGAGCAGGAAAAATCAATTCTCCTTGAAACACAGTAAGACAATCTATTGAGAGTCAAGAACTGGCCTGTTGTTACTGCCATAAGAGTAGGAATCTACTTAGTTGCTTTAGGTTGTTGCTGGTATTAGAAACTTTATTAAATATGTATTTGCATATTTATCTTACTTCCTCATTCAGTTGAATAAAATGTTTATCTTTGTTACAGTCAGTGAAGCAAGTGCCTGATCAGTTACACAGCTGCACTTTAAAACAGTTTAGGGGTCTAATCTTTCTATAAAAGGGAGAGGCCTGGCTAAAAGTACCACACTTGCTAGGCTCCTTTGTCAAGTCATCTCCAACTAGCCTAGTGCCATTTATTTACCACACATCTTTGCTCTATGCCAGGCAGGGAAGCAGATGATGTCAGACTGTTTTGTAATATTCAAACAATTGCATTAGACAAGACTTGGGGTGTTATTTCCTAAAAGTCAAATGCTGTTCTGGTTGCTCAACCTTCAGCTCCACCTTGTTTAGTTTAAGCTACCTTTTGGTAGCTTGATGAGTTTAGAGAACCACTAATACCATGAAAAGGGCAGCTTAGCTGGATTTAAGACCCTGCAAATTAAGCTACCTTTATTTGAATGTAACCCACCTCGATTTTACTAGAAATAATATTCATTATAGCTGAAATCCTAAGACAATTTTCTGTACTTAGCTGTTTGTGTACCAAAAAAATTCCCTGAAAAAATGCTAATCAAATTACAAATGAGCACAAATACAGTGAAGTGCTGCTATGTATAATGAGTTTTCAAGTGGGAGTAAAATGGGCTCTGACCATATTTACTGGACATGAACATATTGTTTGGAACACATTAGCCTTTTTAGGACTCATTTCAGTGATTCTTCATTTCAAGCAGAGAAGTTTGAGCTAAATAATAATATGGCTTAACTATTCACCTGAACCTCTTCTTCACTACCACTATCTAGCTGCATCTCAAGCTGTTGGGAGTAGTTAAACAAATGAGGCCAATTCAGCTACTTCTACTGCTGCTGAGTAACATAGCTACTAGTTTTCAGAATATTTCCATGTTTAGCACACGTATGGGAATTAAGATTGTATGCTCTAGGAGCCAATGACCACTTGCTTCTATCTTTTTGTAGTACCCTGCATGCACCTGGGGCTGCAACAAGAATAGTGTAAGAGGATTACATACCTTTTTTGAGGAAACAGTGCACAACACAGGGGTGTGGCAAACACAAGACTAGAGGAGACAAAAATGGGTTTACAACATTTAGGGTGCCAAAAAAGAATTCAAAACCTTTGATCTTGTAAGCAGAAAGCTATTTTTTCATGTGTACAGCGAGTTAATGTTCTGTGAAGTGCATGTAAACTTTATTTCTCACTGCATTATACCTTATGAAATCATTTACCTATTATCGAGTGCAAAATGCATCT